>JAULBM010314389.1:0-11898 GCA_032357055.1 Geukensia granosissima | reverse complement strand
GATGTATAGTCACAATCGATATTATTCACAACCGGTATAGGAACGGATTTGTATTCATGGCAGTCGGAAGATATCCATTGTCATTTGTGAAATGGATACTTCGTACCGGTCAACCTACTCATGATTGCGATCGAAAAACTTTTGCGAAATATACACATCGTATGCAAGTTCGGCAGAAATATTGTAAGACATGAACGGAAAGCTTACATTTGGAAAATCAAAGTCATCTCTCATGTCTGTTTCTGCAGTATCTTTGATTTCAAGTTCAATGGGATAGATGAGGTCAACAGAGTCACCAAATACATGTATAGAGTTATTCAGTGAAAGGACATCACCTATATAGCGGAACGTGAAACCAAAAGATTGAGCCACACGTTCGCCAAACATTACATCGATTGAATGTTGCTTAACGTCCAGTGGCAAGTATTTTATGCATATTCAGGACGAGAGCATGTTAATGAATTGTGATGATGAACCATGCTTTGTACTAGACCGACAAGCTGAGCCGGATTTTTTACGTGCTAACTTACGAAAGCAACAGTCCGAAGGAAGACATGCCACTTGACCCAGACACATTGTTCTGACTCTGTGCCTACCAGTCTTTGCTCTAACTCCTTTATGCTGCGTGCAAAAACAGCAAATACCAATTCTAAAGTCTTTGGTTTGAACCGGCCAGAGATCGAACCAACGACCTTCCGCAATCGAGGCGAGCACGCAAAACATTACCTCACCGATGCGGTCGAAAACATTACAAAATGTTGTAGATCAAGAAATCTAGCATTCCGCAAATGTCATTTTCTGAGTATTTTTTGTTAGAATCAGTGTGGTTAACATCAAATATAACATACTACAATCGGTTGAAATGGATGAAAACTTAAGATTAATAGTGATAACCAATACGTGATACAACTAAAGCAACAGAGTACTCGCAGTTGCTGTCTGCTACTTTAAAACCCAAAAGATGAACACGTCCAGTTGGATTTAATGCTTAAACATCATTAGCACTAAAAAACATGGGCTGTGCAAATGCCAATATAAGAATATATAGACAGCAAGTAGAAATTTCATAACAAATATAAACTGTTTAGTTCGTATTAAGCTATTAACAAGAAAATCAATATTAGTACCCATACAAAGACGGTGTAGAGGTAGATTTGTATCACTTACCTGAGGAAACTCTTGACGGAATCATCAGACAACACAGTAACAATGATAGATATCGAGATGTTGTGTCCGACATGTACGAATTCGTAGGAACAGATGTGGACTGCACAATGCAACAGCACACCAACGGTGAAACAGTTCACGATATCACTCCAAATAATTATGAGAACGTAAAAATCCGTGTCGACATAACAACGCGACTGGAAAATGACTACGAAACAGCTTGGGATATTAAGCATGAAACACTTCATGATATTATATCTTACAAGTACGAAAGCGTTGAAAACAATATAGACATAACATCGATAAAAAGAAACGGCAACGAGGAACTTCGAGAAAGTATTCGCAGAAAGTACGAAAACACGGAAAGCAATATTTCCCTAACAACAAAACAGCAAAGCGACTTTGTAGCACTTCGCAAAATGAACAAGCACGAGAACGTGACAGACTATGAGGAGGAAACATCGACACAACTTAGCAGATACAAAACACTTCACGAGATCATGTCAAACAAACACAAAGACTTAGAGAACTACACATTCAAAACAACGAGACATCCAAATAACAATGAAACCCTTCATGATATTATGCCGATAATGTATGGCAAATTTGAAAAAGATATTGCAAAAACAAACAGGCAAAGTATCGACAATGAATCCATCCGTGGTATTATACCAAAAGGGTATGAGGATATCGTGAAGGATATCGACCACACATTGGAGGAACACAGTGACAGCGAATGTCGTCGTGATATTATAGACAAGTATAAAGTGAAGGTGGAGGACAATTTAACTGACACAACAATGGAGCAAAACGATACTGAAACAACTTATCAAATTATAACCAAGGACAAGAACACGGGGATTTATATTGAGAAAACAAGGAGACACCCAAACGACTACCAGAATCTTCGAAATATAATTAAAAAGTATGAGAACGTGGAAGGTGATTCTGACAAGTACGACAACGAGAGCCATATATCTGAAAGTCTAAGAGCTGATTCTTTATTTACAGAACGTAGAGATTATGCGTCTACATATGAAACAATATTGAAAGATCATGACGATCACCAAATTGATAGTGAACACTAAGTCAAAAACGATGGAAATTTTGCCACCTCTCTTAATTGAGATAAAATGAATGACGAAAAGTTTCGAAATAACATTTTGCAGTTTTTGGAAGCAAAATGTTTTTTTACTGATGCAGATTTCTTAAAATCAGAAAACAATATTATTTTTGGAGATTCAAATTGAATTTTTGCTCTTCGCCTCTAACCACACAATTAGTTTTACATTGCAAACTTATTTTGTAATTCGTAATAAAGCTGATTCAATTTGCCACACATTGTATACATATCATTACGGATTTTTTTCAGTCATGGATTACCCTGTTTGTCTTACAAAAACATTTACGTGTAAAAAGTCATACTTTTTCATTCTAATTAACCATTTATTCACATTTAAAGTTTGGGATCGGCCAGCTGTAGATTTATATAATTATTATATAAGGGAAGTATACAGTACTCAGCAAACAGAATATTTTTATAAAACAAGTTTAAAAATTGTTCATGATATACCTGATATGCAAACATCTTACTGTTGAGAGATCGATATATAATTTCCACAGTAATCCCTTTTTTGTTTATAATAAAAAAAACGGAAAATGACTAGATTTGTAAATTCACTCTGTATTCTTTGTTGTGGGAGTGCAGTCACTCTGAGATTTACCCCATATATTTAACCATGAATGCTGTAAATATTAAAGAGATTGCATAAAACATCCCCAATAAATATTAAGATATTGATGGACACAATTCACAAAGAATGTAGCTAGTGTTTGGCAATTCATCCTCAGATTTTATCTAAAAACTCAACAGTGTTTTGAATAGGTTTTCAGGCAATTTACCAGAACTTTTCTATTCGAATGTTTTATATCCCTTTGTAATTATAAAAAACAGCCTGGTCATTAAAAAAATGAGAATAGATCATCTTCAGCTTCGCATGTCGTCTAAAAACATTTGTACAGTTAGCGTATAAATAGTCGTTCGAATGCCATTTACAAATATGTGTGTAAGTACCTAAATACCTGTAAAATGTTTATGATACACTCGATGACAAACGGAAAGATAAAAACATGTCAAGTGCTTTATAATTATTTCAAATGTAAATGATCATCTATTAAAAAAAAGGTCCCTCGTTTTTCAATATTGATAAACATGAGCTATATTACTATCAGATCACGGAATACACAATCGGTTTACTCACTGGAACGTATATATAAAATCAAAAATATATGTTAACCAATAATTAAAAAAAACAAATATTGAAAATTTGATAATGCTGCTCACTTAATTCAAGGATTATCCTCTCAACAGCATTTTAAACCAAAACATAGGAAGACCAATATCCAAATAGTTAAAAATAATCCACTCACAACGAATCAAAATTGGCAGATAAATTCAGCGGAAAGGACATCTACCATGTGAAACACAAGGAATGAAGCCTCCTTCATAATAATAATGATACGAACGCGGCTTTTGAAAAATTTAACGATAGAATATACATGAAACCAAACTGAAAACCTAAAAAACACACAAAACATAGAAATCGTGACAACTGGGCAACGAAATGAATTCCTTTTCTGATAAAAGAAATTCGAAGATACCAAAAGTGCAGACAGAAATCGTTAAGTCGGAAGACAGACAAGACCAAAGCCAAGAAAATAAAATGAAAGACACGACACTCCAATAAAATCTAAAGCTGGAGTAACACGAACCCTACAAAAACAAGGGTAAGTTCAGGTGCAACGGAAGGGTAAGCAACTCCTGCTCCACTAGTGGCGGCCGTCGTGTTCCTCAGTAGTCAAAGCCAGGTATATAGTCATAATCGATGTTAGTCACAACCGGTATTGCAACGCATTTGTATTTATGACAGTGGGAAGGTAAGAAAATCCCTCAAAAGAAAAAACAATTAAGAGAAGCCAATTTCATCTGGAACTTTATATTATTATTAACCAAAAAAAAAACTAAAATAAAATAATCAAGTTTAAAGTATATTTTATATAGTTTTTTGTTTCGGTTTCAACCATATAAGCTACAATCACCAATATATCTATCAAAGTATTTATAACTGTTTAGTACTACGTTATTGACTGTTTTTTTTTCTGTATTTAGTGTTTGACTGGTAAAGAACTTTATCTTCTTTTAAGGAAACAATGTAGATTACACCTAGCCAGGTATTTTCTCCGTGGTTAACCAAAGAAACATGCCGCATATGCGCTTTAAATCATTGCCCTTTACGCGTTTAAAAAAATGACATAAGGCTGATCATGTTTTGTAGCATATTTATTGAACGATAGGTCTCAACAGTTCTGAAAATTTTAATCCATCGTCTGTTAATTTTATCCTAAATTTCACCTGAAACATGATATATCTGCTCTAAACATCTGTCGAATTATGTATTATAAGGTGCTAATAAACAATTACAGCCTTTCCATGAGGTCGATATATGGATTATGGACCTAAGAAATTGATATTTACCGAAAGACGTAATCTGAGGTCAATATATTTATCTGTGATCAATAATTTCTTGTGTCGGCAGATATTTTAAACCAATGATTGTTTTATTAATATTCAATATCTGTGTTACTAACATATAAGTGGTCTTAAAATATTAAACGCAAAACAAAGTTGAAAGTAAAAATCTAAAACTTCATTTTTATATTTTGGTACACGAGTATAAAAATGAGTGCTGAAAATATAAAGATTGTATTTTTAGAGATATTTTGCAGAGTAATGTTTAAATCATTATATTCCAGCGGATCAATTATTAAAAGTGAATCGACGTCATTATAGAGGCTTGAATGAAACAATGAAACTAAATCTTATTGGTCTCACTTAAATCAGCTACCAATCAAAACCATTTTAGCAGACGGTTTTTACTCTACAAACATTTTTTTAAGAAACGTTTATTCAATGTGTGAGTCCAGTGTAGAATACCGATAGGCGTGAAGTGCATAGCCCAAAGAGACAAGACAAATTTTAACAAACTTAAAGATAAAACGAAAACAAAAGGAACATAGGGTTGGAATCTCCTTTACAAAACTGGAATGTGATCAGCTGCTCATGAAGGGCAAATATCACCTTCTTGTGAGCAGCACCCGTTTTGGAGTCCTTAAACTCTAATCCGGGTAAACGTCAATTCCAGAAGAGGTCATCTTATTTTTGTATTTATGTTAACAGGTTTATGATACATAATATTTCATAAAACACAAAGAACGTAAAACAAAGAACGTAAGTATTTTGTATACCAAGAGCAATAACTTTTACACGAAAATTGTGCCGAAAGTACTGTGATAAATCTTACTCTTCAGCGGTGTTTATTAAATGTGGTTACTAAAAATCGCAAGATCTGCGTCAATACTTCAAATCCTATCCTTTGAAATTCTGTTCAAATATCAACAGGTTTTTAACTGTTTATACGCAATGTACCACGATTCCACATTTACAACTTAACGGTCGTCTTAAGAAATTGACGCATTCAGTGTTTTGTTAAAGAAAGTTGAAATCCAAGATATAATATTTGGTTTCACTAAAAAGTTGTCTTACTTTGTAAAAAAACACACCTCTTGTTCTAATAAATACAGTTAAGGTGATATATTTAAAAATGCTGGGTTTTCTGATTGACACCAACTATGCTTTTGGTAGGCGAATATTTTAATGAACCGTACGCGTAGGCAATCCAGTGGGCCCCTACTAGCCGAATTGTTTCTTTGTACTCGTATGAAGCAGAATTCATTCAGGGTCCCCTGCAAAATAACAAAAATAAATTGGCTAGATTGTTGAATTTTATTTTTCCCTATATCGATAATGTTTTGCTATTTAATAATTCTTCGTTCAGCGAGTATCTCGACTAATTATATCCCAGCGTACTAAAATTAGGAAAACCACAGACTCAACAAAATCTGCTTCATACTCAAATCTATTCCTCGAAATTTACCAAGAGGGAAAACTTGCTTGTAGGATTTAACACAAACGGGATGATTTCTACTTTTCTTTTTTAAACTTCTCGTATTTATGTGGCAATGTTCCTGCTTCCTCTGCCTACGGGGTATATGTTTCGCAGTTGATGTGATGATCTCCTGTCTGTTCCTTTTTCTGAAATGAGTATTGTTGTTGTCGCATAAATTACTCCAACAAGGATACATCCAATGAAGGATGAATTCGTCCCCCTAGAACTTCAGAATTTACAGGACTTCTGAAGCTTACACAGTAATTAAACATAAGACATAAATAAATTTCGGTACCAAAATTTGATTATCCAATGTAACAAGACGGGGTAACTTTGAATTCTCGTAGGATTGGCATTATAGTTAACATTATGCTTCCAACCGCCATACGATGTTATTGCAACACTTGTTGCGCTGATTTTTTTAAGAATATTATTAAAAAACCTTTGTTTTTCCAATTGGTTGGTTAATTGTCCCAAGGTCTATAACGGTTTTTCTATTAAATCTTCTAAATGGAATTCGGAGATACCAAAGGGGCAGACAGAAATCGTTAAGAAGAAGACAGAGAAGACAAAGTCACTAATGTAGATATTGATAAGGCTTGTTTGTTGTGCTAAAAATTTTTTCTGCTATCTATCTATTTCAAGAAAAAAATGAAATTGTTGCTGAGGTTATTGACTGGTTGCTTTCAATGAAAATATCATTTCCGGTAGTGAAAAGTGTCCATTATATACTTCTCATAGCTTTCGGAGTTCAAAATGAGTTTTACAAAGCCTGTATTGTTGATATGGAATATGCGCATAATTCAATTTTGTAAGACATATTTTACTGAACAATTTTGCAATTGGAAGTTGTAATCTGTCACTTACTATTTTTATACAAATGTAATTATCGAAAACATCGATTTTGGACAAAGAGTGGTTTCGGGGCCCTAAGTTCAAAACGACTAGTTCAATATTTTACTTTGTGTACATATAAGTAACATATTTTTTTATTACATGCAATTACGTTACTGATAATGTTTTAAAGTTACTTTAATAACACTAAATAAAGGTAAATTTAATCTGACCTAGACTCTTGATAATGCCCTTTGTATTTTTGGTAGGTGTTATTTTTTAATAAGTACATTTTATAACTGTATGACTTACTGTTTCAAAGAAAGTTATTGTTACGAGAAAATCAATTTTGAAGGAGAAAATATCTCATTGCAAAATGTTTAGATACTATTCACGAAGATGTATTTTTTTATATAAAGTAGAAGTGGGCATTTCTTGATGATATGACATAAGCCATATCTTGCGATTTCTGAGTTAAATTATTTAACGAAGAACTTAAAGTGCAAAAGGGAAAAACACAAAAAGTGATTGAATCTTTACGGTCAAAATGTAACAAGTTTTATCTTGTAAAACTGAACATTTTCCTTATTACAGGTCATGAGCAATCTCGTTTCATTTACGAGTTATATCACTTAACGAAAAATTCCAAAGTTAGAAGGAGGATAACCAAATGACAAAAGTGATTTTTTTCGATCCTTTCCAACTGAACATTTTCCATTATATTTTATAAGCCCCTTCTGAGGTTTCTGGATTAAATAATATCAAGGTTTTCGGACAATGTGACCTCGACCTTTGACATCTGATCTTGATATTTTTCGAATGCAAAATACACTGATAATCAATGATGAAAGTTTCAATTCTCAATTATAATTAGATGCCATACAGTATGATCTACCGAGAAGGTTCTTGGATATACCTTAAAAACAAAATTGCCAAATATTTTATCTGTGAGAATGATGTACATTTTGTTTTAAGCTAGATGATATCCTTTTTCAAATTTTTTTACCAAATAAATTATCAAGGTACTGCAAATGTTTTATATGTGATCAATATCGTACGTTTTCTTTTTTTTTTCTTTTTTTGCTAGCTCATGCATGCTATAGTTTACAAGCTTAAATATGATGTTCGTATGTGGTGAATAATAATGCACAAGTAAAAGTTTACAAGTAAGAAATTTGCCGGTTTTATAAACTCACATTTAGCTATAAAATATGATATCCTACACACAAATTTAGTTCTATCAAGTGTCACTAATTCCGGGTAATACTTGGCTGCAAAAGAAAAGAAAACCAATGTTAATCAACGTTACATTTGTTAAAGACGTCTTGTCCAATTGTACTATTTTCCCAAGTTTCTTCTGGGGGTGTTTTGCGGTTAAGTATCCAAAATGTAGTTATCTTCTGGCTTTTGTTGTCATATACTCCGGTCCAACTGGTGACTGATTCTGAATTCCCCTCTTCATTGTTGTTCCAAGCGACTGAAAATCCCAAGTTATAATTTTTATCTATCATTGTATAACGTCCTGATAACTTGTACCATTTCTCGGCCTCCCCTACTGCACTGTTGTATCTGCCAGAAAGAGTCCCAACTGTGGATGGAGAGGAGTCTGGTGTACAGGATATCTCCATGATAGACCCAAGTTCATTTTTCCACTTTCCAGATAAACACCTCTTTATTGAAGATGTACAGAAACAATCTGAATTAAATCATAAAATTAAAACCAAACCAGCTATATTTTAATGAAAAACAAAGGAGTAGGTTCACGAAGGGCCAATTTTGGCCCTCTCTTAAAAACTAGTTCTTTAGTGATATTCTACTAAAACAAGCTTTATTTTGGTACAAAATGCAACTTTTTAAAAATTTTTCTCAATTTTGACTATTTTTTGGCCAAAAATGTAAAAAAAAATAATGAAAAATCAAGTATTTCTGGAAATAATTAATAAACAATAAAAACAACACCTTATAATTCAGACTAACAACAAATAATATTTATTTAAATTCAATTGTTCATATTATTTAGGTTTTAAGTCATATTTTTAAAATGAGAGTAATATTTGGGGTAAAAAGTGCATTTTTTAACGAAAAATCACCTATTTCCTAAAATAATCAATATAAAAATAAAAAAACGCTGTATAATTCAAACAAACAACAAATAACCTTTATTTAAATAAAATTGTTCATATAAATAAGTTTTTTTTACCATATTTCTAACATTTAGTAGTTATTTGGGATAAAAATGCATTTTTAACGAAAAATCACATATTTATTGAAATAATTGATATAAAATAAAAACAATGCCGTATAATTTAAGCAAACGACAAACAACATTTATTCCAAATAACTTGTTTATATTCATAAAGATTTTATTCATGTCTTCAACATAAGAGTAATTTTTGGGTTAAAATGCTTTTTTAACAAAAATTTCATGTTTTTTTTAAAATAATCAATATGAAATAAGAACAACACAGAATTATTCAAACAAACAATAAAGCATATTTATTTTTATTAAATTCTTCATATTGATAAGGCTTTTACTCATATTTTTAACATTTAAGTATTTTTTGGCCGTAGAAATGCATTCTTTTAAGGAAAAATCTCATATTTCTGGAAATAATCAATAAAAACTGATAAACATGCTTTATAATAAAAATAAATGAGCAGTTACATTAATTTCAATTACAGCGATAATATGGATGATAATTTTTAATCATATTTGCAGTACTTAAGTAATTTTTTTGGAAAAATGTTTTTTTTTTTGCCAAAAATTGCATATTTCTGAAAATAGTCAGTAAAATAAAAGCAATGCTGTTTTATTCAAATAAATTAAAAATAACATTAATTTTCATTTATATTTTTCATATAATAATGTTTTTTAATCATACATGTATTTTTAACATTTAAGTAATTTTGGGAGTAAAAATGCATTTTTGGCGAAAAATAGCATATTTCTCTAAAAAATCAGAAAATAATATCAATGTCGTACACGGATGATACACGTATACAGGCTTTTTATTTAAACGGATGATCCATTAAAAATAGATCTAAAAATAAGATTAACAATTGTCCGAGGGTCATTTATGCCAAACTTAAAAATAGATATGAACCAATGGTCTCAACGTACTGTCTTTGTTATTACACTGGTTTAGCAAAAGTATTAAGTTTTGAGAGTCGAAGGTATGAGGCATATAATATGAAATGTTTTGGTCGTAAAAAGCGTAAAATATTGAGATTGATCGGGCTTGCCACATGGAAGAAAAAAAACGTGGACAACAGCAATAAAAAATAAGTTAACAGATAGATAGATTGATAGATAGATAAACAAATAAACGCCTTAATCCGGAATATGAAATAATGATCCTCTAACTGTAAAATCGATATCTCAACACGCGATAATCATTTTTTCAAAATTTTAATCGCGCCCTTTTTCAAGCTGATTGAAAACAGGGCTTGTATGATTTGCGACAAGAGATACCCAATTTTGTAATTCGCAAGATATAGCATGGAAAATGTTCTAGGAAAATGTTATTTCATGCAGTGTTTAAGCAACAAAAATATTGCAGTACTCATTCTTAAATGATATATATATATTTATGAACGCCCCCCCCCCCGAGGGCGGCCGGGGTATAGAAATAGGTCATTCGATTTCTCCACCTACAGGTTGAACCCCTTCTAAAGGGGCGTCCGTTAGTTCGAGCAGGATGTATATATACTCAAACTCCCCTTCTTGAAGGTTGTGCCGGGGAAAGAATAGGCACCAGGTATCTCCATCCTTGAGGCACTAGTCCTCTAAAAGGGGCATCCCTGATTTTGGGGGATGTTTAAATTCACAATCCGTCAAGGGGGAGACGTTAAAGACGCCCTGTGTTTAGGAAATGCCATGTCTTAAGCACGTTAAAGACCCCTTGTAACAGCTCATTTTGAGTGGTGCATAGGCGGCCAATTACAAGGCTAAATTTTCCGCCCCTATCCAACCTGCAATTTTTCCGGTGGCATTCTAAAGTCCCTCCCTAACCGGTCCCTTGCTCACAGTCTACATATTGATTTATTGATTAACCTATTTTCGTCTTGATTATGCATGAAATATTTGCCACTGGACGTTAAACAACAAGCAATCATTCAACCACCTGGTGGTGAAACCGAGCAACCAATTTCTTAACCCCGGCTTCTCTCGGGGTATTTTAGTTTTTATACATCCCGCCCAACCAACGGACGCCCCTTTAGCAGGGATTTTACCTGTAGGCGAACAAACTGAACGATCTATTTCTATACTCCAGCCGCCCTCGAGGGTGGAGTGAGGGTTACAGTCGACATCACAATCTATCGGCCGGTATGGAAGATGAAGACGGACCTTTTCCTGTGAAGTTGCGGAATAACCGAAAACAGACTGTTCGCTTTCTCCGCCTAGTCAATACTCTGGATTTCTTCAAAGAAGCGGGAACTTTGTGTTTTTAGTTTTATGTTAATATTCCGTCTTGTTGGTGTTCCTGGGATTGCTGTCGGCTTTCCCTATTTGTCTGGCCCTTCTTTCGCTTCCTATTGTTCTCGGTAGTCCTTTCCAGCTTCGGAATCATTTATGGATGAGAAATTCAAATCCCTACATGTGTATATATATTTATTAGTCGTATCTTTGACAATTTCTTGAGAAAAACCACTTGAGCAACTAATATAATATTGATGAGAAGAAAACTGTTGGTTGGACGTTCACAACATTTGCTGTGGATAAGTTGACATGACTTACATTGAACCCTGTTACAGTCAACGATCCTTTTATTTTTTAAATTTTTTAAATTCTCATTTTATTATTTATGGTCAGGCACTGTAGTGTGGCGACAAAATACAAAAGTTGCTTTATCTATATTTATTTCACACCAATCATCTCTCGGAAGAGGTA
>JAULBM010314379.1:0-13918 GCA_032357055.1 Geukensia granosissima | reverse complement strand
CCATTTCTTTTGAAATGCCTGTACCAAGTCAGGACCATTGCGGTTACCAACTTTCCGGTGGTGTGATACCTATGTTGTTTTAATGTTTTATTGTTGCTCGTTTTGTAATTAAAGGTATAATCGGTTGACTTTTGTCTCATATTTTATTCTTGTGTTGCCTTCTTCAGCATGCTTTTAGAATTTAAATCGTCTTCTGCAGATTTTTAATTAATTGTTATTTTCTACGTAGTGGTATAATAGCACAATAAAGGTTCGTGACGTTATATGCGTTAACCCTGTTTTAACATTGAACTGACACCTAGATAATTAAATGGAGGTTTAAGGTTATGCCAAATGTTACTGTCCATTTGTTTAGCCTATCCTCTCTAATAATTTCAGTGATAGTTTAGTTCTCTAACACAACATGTAAATTTTCTTGGTACCGAATAGGACTCCCTTTCAGGGGCTGCAACAATTTTACTAAAAAATACTTGTGGAACAAATAAATATGATTCAGTTTTTATTACGTATTTTCAAAGGTGCATTTTTATTATCATTTCAACATGACTGGACGAAATAAAATAACGATAAATCTCCAAAATATATAACTATTTCTTTTTCCTCATAAAAGAAGATCAGTCGTAAAGGTAATCCACGGAGGTCTGCCCTGGGTGGAGCTATACTTAACCCCATTCACTCAAAAAAAAAAAAAACAGATCTAAGTCCTCGGTATTGATTGTTGTAATTTGACAAATTTCTGATCCCTCATTAAAGTAATCAAGTATGTGAAATAATTCCAAAAAGCTGTTTTTCACTTCCTAAAATCCTGACCTGTAGATTTGCATGTTATCATTTACAAATTTAGGAACGCATTTGATTTTGGATGGGTCTTTTCATAGCCCTTTAGGATATTTATAACGATTTTAGTTTTTATTTAGCCATTGTTATTATTTAAAGGTTCACTTAGGTTGATATAAATATGTTCATGTTTATTCAATTTGACCTGTAGAATATCATTTTAAAGGTCTGTGTAAATTTCCTTTCCAGAAAAGATGTTTTTTAAGCTTCGGCAAGAAAGTTATGACAAAAATAGTAGCTCTACCCAAACAGATATCTGATAAAAAACTGAAATGTTTGGTATTTTAACTATAATATCTTTGCTGTGTGACTTTATTCAGATTTCTGATGGTTTTGATTAGTTTGTTTTTTGTTTTGTTTCCTTTGCTCGTGATGGCGTTTAAATATCTAAACCCTCAAATTTAGATTATTTTTCAAAGTTTCCATCGCTGTCCTGTATATATGATATAAATCAGCAATATCAGATTAAAGTCGTAAAAAACTCCGATATCGAGATATTGGGAAAATTCTGAAATTTACAAAATGGAGGTTTTTGGATAAAAGAGCATCAAAACTAACAAAAACATTTTAAGGACAATAAAAGACAAACATTTTTTTATCAATTTTCTACCAAGCTTTAAAATTTTATCTTTATATTTATGATGGAATTTTGCAAATGTTTTAACTAATTAATGGTAACGAAACCCTTGACTTACTAATTTGCTTGTAGTAAAAAGGTTACGGTCATTCAAATCTAAAATGTCACTGTTTACCGGGACAAAACAAACAAGTGAAAATACATGCATACACTGTATGAAGGAGCCAAAGGGAAATTCCCGTCAAGTAAGAGAGAATTTGCAATAGGGAATGAGAAATCGCCTCTCTTGTCTTGTATTTTAGTTTTCATTTAACTTTGTGAAACCTTTAGAAATCCATAAAAGTATCAGTTATCTTCGTTTGCAGCCGTGGTCATTCTGATGCACGTTTGTTCAGTCTAAGTCTTCCCTGAACCACTCCGTTCAGTCGGAGGGATAAGTTAACAATTGGATTTATCCGTTATCTTCGTTTGTAACCATATGCATTGAAATTGTACCATCCGTCATGCTACAAATATAAAAAAACTGCTTTCGGTTTTTATCCTTAAACTTCAGAGCAACAGATACGTATGCGACATACCGGAAACTCACTAAACAATAGGACAAGACAAACTCAAACAAAAATAACGAAGGTTAGGAGGTCGTTGAAAGTTTTATAGACAAACTGTGTATAAGATTGTACAAGACTAGTGGACAACAGTTTACAACTATATTCATAATTAATTATTTAATATTAAAAAATTCAGCCATTCCACTCGACTGTTATTACGTTATCGGCCTTTATAATTATATTTTTCTGGAACACTTTAATAAATGCATGTATTATTTCTATTATAATATGTTATGGTGTATATATGTAATGCAAAAAATCCTAATTTTATCAACCCCCAACCCCCCCCCCCCCCCCCACGTTTTTGCCTTCATTAAGATTGCATAAATGTATCTGTTGTATGCTATTATTCACTGATTGTTCTGAATATGTATGATTTAATCATTTCTGTATAGAAAAAATATAGCCCGTATTTTTTCTTTCTTCCTTTCAGGTTGTACGTGTAGAATGGATAAATATGCAGTATATGTGCATAAATTCAACAGGTGAGTATTTAATTTTTCTTTTTTCATCATTTTTTCGAAGCCAGGTTAATACGTTACTTTATATTTATAAGATATTAGCATAAAATGACAAGAAGTTTTCATTCACACTGGAATAGTTAATTGTTGATGAATTATCGGTACTGGACATTTCACTTAATATACAGAACAACTTATGCTTCCCTAAAAATATATATAAGATTTCACCACTGATTCTGCATGACAAATGAGATAGTTTTATAGTCGTTGGCAGGGAGGACAGAGGCAATATATTAATATGTGTGTGTTTCTGTTGCAATGCATTATTGGTACTGTAAGCTTCTTATAAAGAGAGGGTGGCAGCTGCCGCCTGTTAAGGCCGTCTTGACAACAGCAATTTAATATAGAATATTGAGTATCTAAAACCATGAACCGTGTACTTATTTAAAGATGATAGGTTTTAGAATATTCCATTGGTTTTTATTTAAAAATAAACGATTCGATGTATTAACTGTCAATCTAAGGTTCTATGTACTATTTTAGGGAATTAAGCACTTGTTACTCTTATGCTAACGAAAACTGGTTTAGGTTTCATCCTGGAATGGACCAAGTTCGATAAGGCCCCATTTATCCCTCAAATTTTGTTTTAATTTCATTATTTTTTTTTAATTTAAAAGTAAAAAAACCTTACTAATATTCGAAAAATAGCTTTTAAGCCATTTTGTGCTTAAGAATGTTGCACTTCATGTCTTACACTGGAATGATTTTAGATAATATCTGTAATTGAAGCAAAAATTGTGCTTTTGTGGCAATCTTCGTTTCAGTAAACAGAGAGCATTCTACACCAATCACAATTTCAAGAAGTCAAAATACACAAAATGTGTAACAATCAAGATTGGTCTCAAATGTGCTCTCTGTTTTCTACATAAATGTTTTTATTTGAATTTTATTTTGTGGTAAGCACAATTACATTGTAGGCAGCTATGAAACATTCCTTTCCCTGATGAAAACAGATCGTTTGCTACAGTAACGAATTTATAGCAAACTTGCAACCCGTTTTCTTCTAGGGAGTTGAAATAATTTATTTTCAAAGTACTGAAAATGTATGTCTACTTAATAAATACAGTGAAAGAGATATTCTCAAATGCTAGACTTTCTGACTGACAGCATTTTTCTAGAATTTGGTGGGCAAGGTTTTCAACAAACCGTTGGCATTCCAATGGTCACAAATCAAATTGTGCGCCCCTACTAGCAACCTTTTTTCTTGCACTCGTATGTAGCAAAATTCATTCAGGGAATGTCATTGAATAATCTTACGTCTGGTACATCTCGACCAAATATATCCAAGCGAACTAGAAATTAAGGAGACCACAGATTCAGCAATAATTGCTTCATTCCTAGATTTATTCCTTGAAAATGTCCAAGAGGTTAAACTTGTTTTTAAGATTAACGACAAACGGGATGACCTCATCTTCACAAATTTACGTGAATATATTCCTGCTTCCCCTGCCTACGGGGTTTATGTTTCGCAGTTCATGCTTGTTCCAAGTATCAGGATTTTCTGAAGAGAGCATTGCTGTTGTCGCACAAATTACTACAACAAAGATACATCCAATCGAGGCTGAAATCGTCCCTCCTAAAATTCTAAAGTCGCCATCTTGAATTGGTCGATACATATGGTATCAGTGTATCTCATCTCTTTATGGACCTTTTACCAGTCATGCAACAATAAATTGACCTCATTTCGGATTGACGTTAACCCGAAATAGAGTTAAAGGATTCCACGACGGGTTTTGCGCGCAAGACAGTGGATGCTTACCCTTCAGGAGCACCTGATCCCACTAATGTTTTGTAAAGGAGTTCGTTGATTCATAGCCTTTGTTCAATTTGTTTTCGTTTTTATCTTTTAGTTTGTTTCATATTTGTCTTGTCTCTTTGAACTTTGCACTATTGATCTCTCACAAGGGTATACTACGCTGGACTTAATACCGATTCATCTTTCATATTCTAACTTTGCTTCTATCAATATAAGAAAAAGAAAAAGAAACTTTCAATCATTTTCTTTAGCTCCTTTAAATCAACTGGTGGACATTTAAATCAAAGCAGCTGAAGTGCAGAAAATTTACTATCACTAAAATGCTTCTATAAAGACTTAATCTGAAATGTCCACTAATGTTGTGAAAAAGCTGAAAAACAACTGAAATCTGCCTTACATTCTTATCAAATGTTGCAATGACAAAATCCCTCTGTGTGCTTTTTACAGTAATGACCAAACGGCAGATTCATTGGCTCAAAAGTCTTTTATTGAATTTTAGATATATTTTAATTTCATTTCAAACAGGATGAACTGTTTGTGACGAAAATACGTAATGATTAATAATACAAGAATTTCTTGAATCTAATAGTTTTATACAGAAATCTAGTTTGGTTTTGAAAAAAAAAAATTTACGTGTTTTTAAATTACTTTTTAAGTTGAAAAATCAAGATTCTGCATGACCTTGATGTCATAGCCTACTCAATTTGCCATTGAAACATGTATGGTAATACCCATGGAACTTCAAGACAAGTGTCACTTAAATATCTTTTACATTTTAAGAAGAAAAAATCATTGACAATTTTTTTTGTAAAATTAACATAAATATTTCTCCACAACAACCTTGTACAGTCAACGTCACCTATATGCCCATGCAACTTTCAAGGTGCAATGGCGTATCAACTACTCAGTCAAAGAAAATAAATCTCGGAAAGAAGATTTCTAACAATAAAAAATTTAAAAAATCATAGATATACAAAATAACTGTATGTTTGTTTTCAAAAGAATAAAAACCTACTCACACGCGGACGCAAAATAAAGAAAAACACATCTATTGCCTAGTTAAATCTTTTACGAAACTTCGGATGCGATCACGACCATAGACGAAGCGTCAATTCCAATCGTCCTCAAATCTTCATGTAAGTACTACGAAGTGGCGAACAAGTTGCAGTGGTTTTTTATGCAACACTGAAAGAAAAATCGATATTTTATTGATTAAAGTCTTCATTTTATATTGCAGGTCGAAAAACAAAATGTTTATCTTGCTTATCCTGATAAATCCCATTGCTGCCTTGTTTTTGTGGTTCTTCCGAAGACGATCCGTGCGACAGTGCTCAAGCAAAAAGGAGGGTTGCAAGATTGATAAACGCATCACCAATATAAGTTTCTTAGGTATATTAACCACATTTGTGGTCGTTCTTCTAATTACCTTGGGAGCAATAATTGAAAGAATTAATAATAAGAATAAAGATCTTTTACAAAACAACCAACCAAAATATTACCATAATGAGATGCTGAATGATGTTGCCCGGAATAAAATTGAAAGTTTGATCAACGCCCAGTCAAACAATAATAAAAGCGGAAACTCGTTCCAAGCGGCATTGGAGAAATCAACTTGTGGTGTGAAAGCCGAAGATCTAAAACAAATGTGCAAACTTTACTACAATATTTCTACCTCGGAATAAGTAATACAACATATTTGATATGATAATATTGTCATTTTCAGGTGATTTATAAAGTATATAAAAGACTATTATGTATTTTCATAATTTTTATAGAAAAATACAAAATACAATTTATGAAAGTTTTTGGCTTCTTCAAAAACATAAAAAAGGACAATCTTACACAAAAATTTATAAAGTTAAAATTATTTAGAATCAGAACACCACAACAAACTGTACTAATCACCAAGACACAAACACTGATATCATACATACAAAGACAACAGAGATAGGCGTGTCTTGGCACAGGCAGAGAACATGATCGGGTAGTCTTCATACTATGAGCAACCTATACTCCACACGAGATGGGTTTGTATTAAACTCATTCTTCTAGTTGTTTATGATATCACGAGGGAAAACTTGAATAAAATATCAAGGAGACCGAACAAAATCTTAAAAAAAGCTGCTGACATCTAATCTAGAGGGCACCAATTGGCCTTCAAAAATTTTACTCCTTATAAGCGCTTGATCGTTAAGGTAGAAGGACATCAAATGAACGCCTTGAAGTAGAGGTCGATCATAACGGAAATATTCTACAAACAGAATTGTTAAATACCTTTCCCAAATATAGTATATGTACTTGACATGCCGCTACCCTTGTTATTTTTCGCTACGACCGATACAAAATGAGCTTATTTTACATAGAATCTGTAAGGGAAAACACTATTTTGCGAATAGAAGGAAGACAATAATTATATTAAATGGGATTTTAAAATAAAAACTATTAGCGTTAGACAATGAAAATGCAAATGGTTCTCATAGTTCTCAGTTTACTCGGTACAAAACCTAAATTTCCATTCTTTGAAATTAAAATCTTTTAAAGATTTATATCCCCTTTTAATTCTTTTTGGAGAAAACGAAATGATAATCTAAGCGGAAGTGTGAATTGAAACATGTCCCCTTCGCCTTATAATGGTTTTATCTTGTCTACCTCCAAGATGGCTATGAACCCGAATTTCGTATTCTACAATTCGTTACATCAAGGTTTTATATATGTCTCTGTCTTAATGCATACACCCTTAAATCATCATGAGTACAAAACAAAAGACAAAAAATTATGTCCTGGATAAAACGGGATAAGTAAAACCATAGGAAAAACAGTTTTGAGGTGAAATGGCAATATCTAGAGTGGCTCATGATCCGGTCACCTCATGGTGATTCATCCTACACCAAAGAGTATGCAGCTGACTCGGAATTATAACTTGACACTGAGGTAAAAAATCATTCTTTGTTATTAAAATTTGAAAGAGATGTATTCACTTTTAAGCCTTTTAAATTCTGAGTGGAACTGTTTTAGTGAATTGAAACATAATGTCCAATTCGCCTTATTCTAGGTTTATCGTATCATCTTCCAAAATGGCTATGAACGCGAATTTCGTATTTTACAATTCATTACGTCTTTTAATAAGAGATAAGGTTTTTATGACTCTGTCTTCATGCATTAACCCTTATAAAATATCATTAGTATAAAACAAAGGACAAAAACATTATGTCCTGGATAAAACGGAATAAGAAAAACCATAGGAAACAGTTTTTGACCTTAAGGTCAAATTTCAAGGTCAAACCTGAGTCATGAAGAGGTCACCTAAAAATATGCACCAGACGCGGAAATACTACAATTTCAATTATAATTTGATCTTTAGGTAAGAAGTCAAGGTGGTAAAATGTAGGTCATTTTAGCACACGACACGCAGCCTCATGGTGATACACATACATTCCAGGTCAAAAGGTTGTTGAATGGAAAATGGAACAGAAAACTGTAAGAAGAACAAGTAATATCAGTCAAAACTGTAAAAGTAATTGCCCTCGCAAGAACCGCTGAGAATACGAAGAAATTCTATTTCTATAAATATATCTCCAATTTATATTTGGAAGTGGTCCCTTGCAAATGCTTCTTATCTGTTCTCATCCTTTTTAATAGAAAACTCAAATGAATTCTAACTCATGCGGATTACTCGGCCTCGAAATAGCTCTACGTTTTTTTGCTAACTTTTTTTAAAACTAATGGGGTTTCATAACAAGACAAAAATTACTGCATTTTTTTGCTTTACATTTGTTTAAACTAATGGGTCAATTTCCCTGGCGAATCTTTAGTAGCATTTCACTTGGAATATACACTTAGAACTGCTTGAAATTACAGGGGAAATTTTATTCAAACATTCCTTCACATTCAATATTTTTGCGTACGTTTCAGATCTTAAAAAAAATAAAAGGCAAATATACCAGATATTTTACAGAAAGCTAAAAAATTTAAAATAATAAAAATAGTCTAATGAAACAAGGTAAAAAAGGTTAAATCAGAGATACATTTGTATAATAGAATCTATAAAATAAATATCAAAGATACCAGGTGGGTTTTTTTTTCAAGGAAATGACAACAACAAAAATCATTAGCTTGATTTCCTAATTTTACATAATGCGATGCAGTTGCAAGGGTATACATTTTTAAATATGTCAGTCCGTGTGTCAGCATGTTGTCGCAGAATAGCTCTTTAAATTGTTGATGGATTTCCGCAAAACTTTTTGTTTATAAAAAAGTTTGAATGGGATTTATTTTAGGAGACTTTTGTCAAAGAGAGGTATATGGGGAAAGATAAAAGGCTTAGTTAAAATTCATAGATGGTTATGTACATCAAGTTGTTGTCTGGAAAGTACTTTTTGTCCGGTCTCTAACATAAGTTTTCAGCACTTTTTTAAGCGCTTGCAGGTATTGAGCTGATGTTTGATAAGATTTGTAATCCGAATTCACAAGTTGAAAGGATATATGAATATAAACTTTAAATCGGCTTTAAAGCTCCAAGTGCTGCCAGACATCTCTTTAAACTACATGACAAATATGTTGTCGTCCCCACTGGCAAAGCCCCAATCAACATTGTTTTTGTTTGAAAATCACATTAGATTGAATGCTTGATAAAGGAATTGGGTTTTGACCATTCATTTTGCAACCCTACATATACACCAAGGAAGAAATCCTTGACAATCATTGGTCAGTTTTGTCTTCTTTCGGAATTTCAACCAAGCAGGAAGAATTTGATCTTCCTTCACTTTACTGGATTCCAAAGCTTCATACGTGTCCTTACAAACAGCATTACATTGCAGGGTCTACCAAATGGTCCACAAAACCTCTTTCCAAATTACTTACAGTTTTTTATCAGTAATAAAAAAAGCGTGCCACAGAGTTACTGTGAAACAAGCCATTCTAGAGGTGGCGTGGATCATATGTTGATTCTAACAAATTCCAAAGATCTGTTAGAATGCCTCAAATCAAGGTTGATTTTTCAACCCTATATACCACTATTCCTCATTTAACCTTGTTTTGTTATTAACCAGTTTGGATGTAATTTTTTAAAAATACTCTAAAGATGACATTTGCAGAATGCTAGATTTATTGATTGACAACATTTTCGTAATGTTTGGCGAACGTGTGTTTCAACAGACTGTCGGCATTCCTGACTTTATACAAAGCCTTCTGCGAAGAAAAGAGAAAAAGTTGACTTAATCTTTTGGTTTCACGTTCCGCTATATAGATAATTTTCTTTCATTTAACAATTCTAAATTGGTGGCTATGTTGAGCATCTATCTAGTTGAACTTAAAATCAAGCATACTATCGAAACAGAAAGGTCTGCTTTATACATTGACTTATACCTAGAAATTGACAGTAAGGGTGGGTAAAGAACCAAATTTTACGACAAGAGATGACTTTGATTTCCCATTGTAAACTTTCTGTTCATATCTAGCAACATTTAAGCAACAGCTTCATACGGAGTGTATGATTGCTCAATTGATATGCTACTCCAGGGCGTGCTCGTCCTATCAGGATTTTATTGCTAGAGAGTTGATGCTAACAAGAGAGCTGAACCAAGGGTTTCTCAAGGAAAGATCAAAGTCATCGCTCCGGAAATTTTTCGGTCGCCATCATGATTTGATTGACCGATCCGAAACATCCATTTCACAAATGACAATGGATATCATCAAACTGTCTTGACAACAAACTCGTTCCTATACCAGTTGTGAATAGCACCGATTGCGACTATAAACCGGCTTTGTCTACTGATAAACACGATAGGTGCCACTAGCGGAGCAAGTTGCCAGCCCTTCCCACGCACCTGAGCTCACCCTTGATTTTGTAGGGTTAGTGTTACTCTAGCTTTAGTTTTCAGTGGAGTGTTGTGCGTACTACGTTTTTCGTTCGTTTCTTTATGTTGGCCATGGTCTTGTCGATTGTACATTACTGCAGTTATAATTCAAAAATACTTTATTCTGCACTCTTTCTGAACACCTGCAGATACCAGTATTGTGCTCGTTTCGTATGCGAGTCTACAATCATAAGTTACAGATCATTTACGCTTTGTTCCGATACATTGAATTTCACAGTTCGATTTAGAAAATTTCATAGAAATACAGGTTTCCCTTAAATTTTTCTTAACGCTTGCAGGTAATAAGCTGATTTTTGGTATTTGAGTCTACCACCATGAGTAACGGATCAAGTTTACTTATCGTTTTACTCAGGTATTTTTATAGATCTGGTACTTAACATTGTTTCGCACTTTGTTTCTGTTTTGGGATATTTAGCTCAATATTGGTCGGAATATCTACCATCATAAGTTATTTCAAATACTTTTTTATTTGAAGGTCCAATATGTGGGGAAATTGGGTATGCGAGCGCCACTGATCTTCATTCATTACAAAGATATTTAGAATCAGAAAAGCAAATATCATTTAATGAAAAAATGTTTAAAAAAAAGAATTCTACGATATCACAAGGACATACAGAAGTCGTTATGGCAAATGGCAGACAATACCATGGCCAACAAAATGAAAAGAAAGACAAACATAGTACCACATCACTACACCGAAAACTAAAGCTGGAGTAACACGAAACCCACAAAAACCTTCAGGCAACCCGGAAGGGTAAGCGATTCCTGCTCCACTAGTGTCAACCATGGAAGAACTATGAGCTCCAACACTCTTATAAAATGTTACTTCCATTTGCAAATATCTGATGTAAGACAAGCAACGAAAATAGAATTAAAAAACTATCATTTCTGAGCTTTAGTAAAAATTTACGATAGATCATAGACCTAATTTTATCTATTAATATTCATACAGTTTGTCCGGTTTGATGTATGCTTACCATTTTTCATTAGTCTTTTATATAACCTTGATCATTGATCTCAGTTTAAATTATGTTTTATAAGCATTCTTCAGTGTGATCTTTTTCATTTGGGCTTAGCTTAAAACATTTAGACAGATGGCATTTTGACACGAGACAATGTATTTTGAGACTTATATTTGACCTTTTATTTCTAGGCTAAATAATGGTTCTTTTAGTATAAATTTTAGTTTTTTATTTGATGTATGGGCAAGAGTCTTTTGACCTTGGAACATGTGTTTATCATCACAAGAAATTTGTTGTCCATAGTCATGACTCTATAAATCCTTCACTATTGAATTCAAGATGAACTTGATGTTCTTTTGCATTTAATCATATCGTGGTCGGAACTTTTGTCGTATTTTCATTTAGGCTTATCATTTTTGGCCCACTATTATATTATCGCTAGGTTATATGTCAAATACAATCATGATATGTATTTTATCATTGTCTTCAAGATCAGACTTAAGTTTTAAGCATTATTTGTTGTTAAGACTGGAACTTTTTACCTTTGATCTAGGCTTACCGTATTTTTTACAATGGGTGAAACAAAATGGCACAATGTCATTTCACAATCACTAACCCCATGTGACCTTAACCTTTGAACTCAAGATCAAAAAGAAATTCGAAGATACCAAAGGGGCAGACAGAAATCAGTAAGTCGGGAGACTATGAGTGGCCGTTCGTTTCATTGGCGGTATGAACATACCGTATGGAATTTTCAACGCGTTGGTTTTTACTATCAACGAGTTGGTTTTTACTTTCAACACGTTCGTTTTTACCATCAACGCGTTGGTTTTTCTTTCAACGCGTTTGTTTTGACTATCAACGCGTTGGTTTTTACTTTCAACGCGTTGATTTTTACTATCAACGCGTTGGTTTTACTTCTAACGCGTTGGTTTTCACTATCAACGCGGTGGTCATCACTTTCAACGCGTTGATTTGTAGTTCATACAGTATGAAAAACCAACGCGTTGGTTTTCAATTCCATACCGTACGTTTTGTCGGCCAATCGAAATGTTTGTAATAAAGTAATTTCTTTTTGCAATAAAATCACCCAATCTCACCCATGTGCGATTTTATCAGGGTCATGACCATTTTTCATAAGTTTTGAAATTGATAAATTGTGCTATGATCTTGCAAATTTGCAGTTTTCATATCTTTTCATATTACGTTATGTAATATTCGTCTTCATACATGTATAATAATAAATATTGGTGTTTCGACTATTGTGTTTATTTATAAAGCGGCATTCAAATTGAATCGGACTCTTGATAAAAATATAAAAATACTAAAAAAAACCGAAACTTTTCAATATCTTCATAGAATAAGCTCTCATTCTAACAGCGTGTTTAAAGGCTTTATAAGGGCGAAATTATACGCCTAGAAACAAATACAGCAGACTTGAATTAAATAAGTTAATTGAAGCATTCAAAACAAGATTGTTAAACAGAAGCTAAAAACTTGCAGAAATTAACAGAATAATTACTGAAACTATCAATATGAATACAAACGAATTAATTAAATTTAACAAACAGATTAAAGGGAAACCGTTAGTATTTGTGACGAAGTACAACCCAATTAAACTATTAAAACGTATATTGCTCAAACATTGGCACATGGTATCAATAGATAAGAGATGCGCATCAATTTTCAAAACAGAGCCAATCATTGCCTACAGTAGAGACAAAATTCTTCAGGAAATGCGGATAAAATAAAAAAAAACTTAAAAATATTGAGTGACTAAAATAAACACCATTTTTACAACATTAACCATAAGTGTGCGATAGAACTGGTGTATGGTCCAACAAGTAACATACAAACGCGGAGAACACTGATGAGACTCGCCGCTTTATAAATAAAAATAATGAATGGAAAAACCAACATATAACTTTATTTACATGACTAAAGTATAGGATTCATAATGTACGAAAACATAATACCTAAATTTTATTAGACTTTTATTATACATGTATGAAGACGAATATTACATAACGTAACATGAAAAGATATGAAAACTGAAAATTTGCAAGATCATAACACAATTTATCAATTTCAGTACCGATGACAAATGGTCATGACCCTGATTAAATCGCACTTGGGTGAGATTGGGTGATTTCATTGCAAATCTTGATGTTAGTAGACGCCGCCATTTTTCTGTATTGACTCTCTAAACTCGATAAAGGAGGAGCTTCACCATTCGCTTCGTTTTTATTGGATAATATGGATATCGAATTTCGATCTCGAATTAAACATCGAATCTCGGATTTTACATCTCGAACTTCGAATTTGGATATAGAATCTCGAATTCCGAATGTCGTATGAGCCTTCATATATTAGAGGATAGTTAAATAATACAATTAGAAAAAATAATAAGGTTTGCATAGGATTTTTGGCATTCTGGCTCATAGTTTTTGCATGCAAGACTTCAAAGTTGAAGTTTTGACTCAGAAAATGGCAATACTAGTCTTATATATTTATGACTAAGTGTATATGAAAATGAACTATCCATGTTAAACTATTACAGCAATAGTGAATGTCTTAGTTAAAATTATACTGTCACTTGGTGGGTGGCTGTCTCATGGACAATCATGCCACATCTCCTATTTTTATATTATCGGCAAGCGATTCTTCAATTTTGAACGGGACCAAATCCATTTACCATTCCTTCATCATAATACAATTTGCTCTCCAGTGCTTTCCGACAAAAAAACTTTAAAAGTTTCAGCCAATCAAAACAAATATTTC
>JAULBM010314368.1:0-13918 GCA_032357055.1 Geukensia granosissima | reverse complement strand
TCGTTGTGACTCTGGTCTTGTTCATGTACACATAGTTTTACATTACAATGTAAGTTTTAAATTTCTAAGGATACAACAGAGGGATATCATCATAGATGAATCTCTTGACCTCTGGAAGTCTGTTTAAACGTCATCCACCACAGCTCTGTAATATATAAAGCTATATTAATAGAGTGCTCCATTTATATGTTCCCTTATTGTATTTCTCTGTAGAAACAATGTTAAAGACTACATTATCACCAATACACAGATACCTGTACACTGTTAACCATATTAGTATAGACAAGCTAATAGACTACACCATATTAGTATAGACAAGCTAATAGACTACACTATAAACTGCTACACACATGACACAGATACCTGTACACAGTTAACCATACTAGTAGAGACAAACTAATAGACTACAATACATGTATTACCACTACACACATGACACAGATACCTGTACACTGTTAACCATGTTTGTAGAGACACACTAATAGACTACATTATAACCACTACACACATGACACAGATACCTGTACACTGTTAACCATGTTTGTATATACAAACTAACAGACTACCTTGTAACCACTACACACATAACACAGATAACTGTACACCATGTTATCTATCTATCTTGTAAATCTTTATCCGTCCTTGGGACAACCTCCAGATGGAGTGGTAAAGTAACGTTAATTGTCACCTATCTTTACAAATAAGCTTTAAAACCTCCACTATGTGGACAACATAAAATTGGTGCACTATCTTACATGTGCTATACATCTTGTACATGCTTGAATTGTTGGCGTGGTTGATTAAATAAATTACATAGTTAAATGGCTTATTAACAACTTGTGTTATTAATGCAGACACTAATATGGCACAGTTATCCACACCATTATGTAAAAGATTCTGGATTCAGGAGAACTAATACATAGCTCTTACTATTAATATTAATTAATTGACCTATTTCCCCTTGTGTTATAACTACCTCCCCTGTAATGAGTTTCACACAAAGTCGTAAGTTTGAAATTGGTCTTAAGTGTGTGACATAACAGTCGAAAGTATATTGTGACGTAAAAACTTACCATCAATTCCAGACCTACAATTCCTTGTGAAATCCATCACTGATTTACATCTATGGCTATGTTAACATTACTGTCTATGGGACATTTTATTAATTAGCAAAAACTGGGGACTAACAGCTGATTTAAGATTTAAAAAATAGAGTTGTCCCCATTTATGTATAAAATGCAATAAAATTGTAAATAAACACTTTGGGGATAAGAAATATAATTTATTAAAATTTTACCTGTAGACCTCGATCATTATTCATGTTATTTCATACCAATAGATGACAGATTACCCTCAGGCAGTTATTTTGTTAATCAGTTGCACAGTTGAAGTTGTTCATTGCCCAATATACAAAATGATTAGTTGTACTATCATTGGATCTAATATAGAGCTGATACCCCATTTTAAATCAAGGGAGGTAATTCAGATTGAATTGGAAAGAGGTCAATTAAATACTTAATTAGTTAATTAGTTAGTTTGGCATGCTATACTCCACAACATTTAACTAAGTAAAAGGTCTTATTATGGGTATCATAGACCAGTTTAAATCAATCAACCAAATTATTACCACCTGACAGATATCTTTACACTGTTACCCACATTAGTCGAGACGAACTAATTGAATACAGTGTTACCACCACACAAATAACTGTACCCTGTAACCCATATAAACGCATTTTACTGTATTTTATGCTTTATCCTAATAAATATATTTGAAAAAAAAGTGCAGTTAGCCTGTGCGTATGTGAGAATAATCTTCCATAGAAGGCTGTTCACGATTTAAATTTGATATTTAACAGTACCTCAACAACTGCCTTGACGACGACTTTGTCTTCTACTTCATCATCAGCTCGAACTAGGCTTATTAACAAAACAAATGCTGGAATAATCACCAGCATCCGTCTCCAATCCATTTTGTTTTACAATCTGGATCTGAATATCGATAATGATGAGCTTACGGATCAGTTTGACAAGTATCCAGTAAAGTCGACGTGGAAAATTACCGGTGAAGCGGGAAAAATGTCAGCTGTGTGATAACGTGGCTAATTCATGAATAATTCAATAAAAAGATGTTTCATGAAAATTCAGTGATGTTTGATACTGATAAACATACTGTGATCTACTGCATCTTAATATAAGATAGATCAGATAAGACATTTTATTCCAAAACAAGGTCCCATAATTTTTCAGGGGTAAGGTCTTTACGTGTACAATGATTTTTTTAGAAAGTAGGATATCCCACCTGCACCCTACTTAGCTATGGGACATGCCCCCAAAAAGAAACATATTATTAATTAAAAAACACGTTAACATTAAAAATTTTGGAACGCATTAGTGATTAAGAGGTCTTTTTATGGCCCCAAGGGATATTTTAGCCATAGATAAATATGTTTCCGTACCAATAAAGATGAATTACTTTTAATTATAATATAAAGCATAAGTGTTCATGTTAACACCGTTGTAATTCGAATTATGGCTTTAATCTGGGGGAAATGGGTGATTAACAGATTACAGGTTTCTGTTAAATTTCAGTTTAAGCATTTATTTTTATACAAAAAGAGGTTTCTGATGGTAAAAAAATACTTCTTATTACAAATTATATATTTATAATTATTACTCTTAATGAAGGAATCTTTCATTAGAATTTTAACTCTACTATTTTTACATATTTTTACAAAGGACAAATAGTGTTGATATAATAAAAAGCGGTTTTTGAAAAATCAGGTGATAATTAATGGGCGGGGTTTTCCCACTGATTGACAATGAAGTAAACATTCAGAGTAATAATAACAATAATATTGTGTAATCCGTGTAATATGACAAAATATGGCCCAAGGCTAAAAGGTATAATGCACTCTCCACTGGGTCGTGCATTATGCGTTCAAACCTTGGGACATATTTTGGCATATTACACAATATTATTGTATAAATATATTGGAGACCAATATGTTATTCACAAAGGGATTTAGTTTTAATTCTACTGTCATTTTGGTGGGTGGCTGTCTCATGGACAATCATGCCAAATCTCCTATTTTTATATTTAATAGGCCATTTGCGCTAAGATAGTGTCGCTGTATACACTTATTTTAAACATGTTAAATTGAGACGCCAAAATAGGGCCACATGTGAATGAAAAAAAAATCATTTTTACTTTAGATGATCTTAGATAATGAAACTTACATATTCACTGCAATATAAAGCATGTTGACAACATTGTTGCCCGTATCAAGGCATAAATCTGGGGGAAATATGTGATTACCAGATTTCAGATCTTATATAATCTTAAATATATGTTTAAACAATGTATCATAAAATGTTTATACATGTACGTGATATACAATTCAATATATAGAATTATTGACCTAAGAAATATATATATATATTGACCGAAGACGTAGACTGAGGTCAATATTTATTTCTGTGGTCAATAAATCCTTGTATTGACCGATATTAAAAGGCAATCATTATTTGATTAATATTTGACATTTTTGTAACAAAATATTATGAATATTCTTAAACTATTAAATGTAAAAAAGTTAAAAGTAAAAATCTGAAACTAGACCTTTTTAATGTATCTGCGTTCTTGTGACTTTCGGTGTAAATTGACACACTTTCCCCAGAAAAACTACGCCAACGAACAATTAAGGGTACCATACACCTAAGGGAAATAACTCCGTAAAAATCATCTAAACATTTTAATCAAGTATCATTTTATTAATATTAAAATTATAAATGCATCTCAGTGATCAATCTTTTTGATGACGAAATTGCTTTATATCTATTGAAATAATTCCAGAGAAATGTGTGGTTTAAATTTCTTGAAATTTTCATGTTTTCCTTCTTTCATCAAAGTAAACGTCTTAACAAAATATAAAGAAAATTAAACGAGTGGAATATATTTTATTGATAGTGTATGGTACCCCCTTAAATGTGACTTCATATTTATTGTGTCGTCGTCGTTCGTACATCGGGAAGCTGCCATGCACGGCGCAAGCGTCGAAGTCAGGAATGCAGTATTACAGTAAAAGGGTCTAATAATGACAACATTATTTAAAACCAGCAGAGCAGATCCTTGGAATAATTGGAAACAATTACTAGACATCACAAAACCTATATGACGTCATAATACATGTGACGCCATTAATGGAGGTGACGTCAAAATAGAATCTTGAGTGAAACAATGAGCATCCCAGTCAAAATCATTTTTACAGACGATTTGTGTTCTACAAACATATTAATAGAATGTCTTAGTCAATACGAGTTTAATCGTTCTTTTTTTTTCAGTAATCACACGTGATCATGTGATCATGAATTGACAAATCACATCTGAAATATTAATATATGAATTAAATAAAATCTTATAGTCACAGCAGAAATAATTTGTAGAAGTAGATTAAAGATAAAAAGCTGAAAATTTGAAACCCTTTTTTTTAACTCTCACCTCCTGAACCTGACTTAAATAAACATTAAGGTATTTTAAAGGGAAAGTAATGATTTTAAACTGTATATCATTAAATTGTGCTTTTTAAAGCACTTGAAGCTAATAATGATAAATAAGGGTTTTTGTTTGTTTGTTTGATTGTGATGAAACGCCACTTTAAACAATATTTAGATTCCACTGGTTTACGTCAACTTTATGACGGTATTATTTATGGAAGGAACTTCATAGCATATACTTATATCGCATGCGATGCGAGTTAATTGCAACCTTTTTTTTCTGTGCTACAAAGTCAGGTCGAACTCACGCCGTATAGATATTAGGATTTAAGTTTAAATCAACTTTCTTGACCACTCGGCCACTCAAGTCCCTATTAAATATTTGTATTTTATACATATTTTGTTGGAGGATTGCTTCGTTTTTTTATTTCTTTTCTGATATCTTTCATGATGAACTGAATAACCACCATAATTCTCAAAAATACCTTATTTGCGTCTTTTATATTATGTTTACACCCATTATAAAGCCACAAAAACTGAAAATACAACCGGAAAACGAAAGTCAACAAATTCTCAAGCTGCAATGGTTATATTGTAAATCACAAACAATTTGACTTTAGTCATTGAACACTTTAATACGAAATAAGAATATAAATACTTATCAAGAGAGCTCTTAGCAATAACTTATTACGATCTTTTACCTTTGAATACCACAACTTTGTTTTTACTACTACATTTCATCGACTTCACTATATTTACTTGATATATTTAGTAAGAGGTGATCCCATGACACTACAAATATTACAATCCTGAGTACTTTAATTATTTTGACTAGAATACATCTTATAAAATATTTAATTTGTAATAATAAGTATTTTTTTTTACCAACAGATGCTTCTTAATATTTATAAACACTGTTTAGACTGAACTAACAGAAATCTGAAATCTGTTTATCACCTATTTTCACCAATAATATGGACAACAATGGTGTTAACATGATAAATTATGCTTTATATTGGAATGACCTAATGAGTTTCATTATTAAAAACACAAATTATTGCTTCTTACCACGTGGCTTGTATTATGACAGCTCAATTAAAAAACTAGGGCAAGGGGAAGGGGAACGATTTTCGCGAAAATTCTATTTATGAATGACAAATTTGACTTTCTATAAAGATATCATTTGTAATTCATCTTAACCAACACAAACTTCTTAATTACTTCTTAATTAAAAACTGATTTTTAACAGAAGTCTTAAATCTGTTAATCACCCATTTTAACCAGATTAAGGCCATAATTCGAAAAAAATGGTGTGAACATGATCAGTATGCTTTATATTATAATTAAAAAGTATAACTGTAATTCACATCTGACATGAAACTTATCAAACAATGTTTTACAGAAATTTGCTGCATTTGCTACATGTAAGTTCTAAAGCACTAAAAATACGGAAAAGTCTTGAAAAGTAGTTCACTTAGTTGTTGTCCCTGCCGTCGGATTTGGCTTCCCATTTCGATTTGTTTGGAATTGAGTGCTTCCTTTGCTATGTTTGGTTCTTTAACTTCCTATGTTTTAATTCTAATGCTACTGATGTGAGGTTACTCATTGAATATATACATATAGCATACAAAAATTCTCCATATTTATTCATCTTTACTATCATGAATATAATTAGTTTTCAGTGTAGTGTTGTGTGTTCCATGTTTGTCTTTCGTTTCATTTTGTTGGCCTTGGTCTTGTCTGTCTTCCGACTTAACGATTTCTGTCTACCTCTTATGGTATCTTCGAATTCATTATAAATGTTTTCAATAAAACAACAAAATTGTTTAAAAAATGGATTTTTAATTATTTTTTTCTTCCGTAAGTTTTACAGATTCTTTTTCTTCTACTACCAATTCTAGGTCGTTCTGTCCATTTTTCTGTTCTTTGTCCTTAAGTGTACACTCTAATATGGTATACAATACCATTGATATAAAAAGAAATGCAATACATATAAGGACTTTTGTAACCACACAAAGATAACTGGCTGTACCAAAATATACAGCTGCCAAGACACCTCTCCAAAAATGGACGTTGGCAAATGCTGGTTCCTTTTTGTCTGCAAACAAAATCGGCAGTACACCTGGAATAAATAATCAGATTTTAATAATAAGAATTTAATAGAACTATATATTATAATAATCAAATCATTTTATATAGACAGTGCGATAGTATTTAGAGTATATAGTATTTATGCTTTGTTTCGCAGGTTTGTGTACTGCAAGAAGAACGGTCAATTCACGAACCTCCTATAGAAGGTTTAGATTAATTTAAAATGACCAACGACAGTCAAGGAATCTAGCACGAGAGATTTACAATTATCACTTTTCTTTCAAAATACTACTGTTTCAATTGCTTTAACATTATTTTCTTTTGCTGTATTATTCTCATTTTTGGATGGCTTGGTTATGTTAAAGAAAATAACATAGTCCGATTTTTACTCAGCAAAAACGAGTGGGTCTAATGTAAATTTGTAACCATCGAGTTCTGGCACATGTATTCAAAATAATGCCATTTATTTACTAAGGCTTTCTGCTTTTTGACATGAGAAAATTATAGAAATGAGCACTTTATATGGTTTGTACGAACACCATTATGATAAAAGCTAACAATATGCCGGATACATTAAAATGATAGACACGGGAAATTGCAAATTTATTCTTTTTTATTTAAACAAAAATGAAAAAGAAAAGGAAAATCCGTTGACTCACATCTGAAATATCTCAATGAGCCCATTAATAAAATATATCCCTTCAAAAATCGACAAAAATATAAAAAATAGAAAACCACTTACCAAAGTAAGAAAAAATTAAACATTTATCATTCCCTGCAAAATTCCATTTTTAGGGTCCATTCAACCCATTTTACATGTATATAAAATGATAAACACTATAAAATTTGTGGGGTATTTTTTGTTCTGTTTCTCAAAAGGAATTATTTATAATTAACCCTACAAAATCCGATGAAAATTTAAAAATAATTTATATCCTCTAAAATTACATTTTTTGGCCACTTTGATCTATAGAAAATCCTTTGAAATATTACGGAAGCTCTCAATTTTGAAGAACAAAATCCCGTTACACATTACAGAAAGCTCTCAATCCTTTAAAGAACAAAATCCTTTGACACATTACAGAAAGCTCTCAATCCTAAAAAACAAAATCCTTTGACACATTATAGAAAGCTTTCAATCTCAAGGAACAAAATCCTTTGAAACATTACAGAGAGCTTTCGCCACGATATGGCTGAAATACTGCCGACGTGGCGTAAAACACCAATCAATCAATCAATCTTAAAAAACAAAATCCTTTGAAACATTACAGAAAGCTCTCAATCATGAAGAACAAAATCCTTTGACACATTATAGAAAGCCCTCAATCGTAAAGAACAAAATCGTTTGACATATTACAGAAAGCTCTCAATCCTAAAGAACAAAATCCTTTGACACATTATGGAAAGCTCTCAATCTTAAAGAACAGAATCCTTTGACACATTACAGAAAGCTCTCAATCCTGAAGAACTTACTTAGAACAAAGTAAACAGGACAGCATATATTGTTCTTTTATGGATTAAAATGTGTGTTTCTGTTTGACAAGAAGAACTCATGACTTAAATTAACGACGAATTTTTATTCCCAACTGTAAATTTGCCTTTGTTGACGGATTCTAAAAGGAATTCGAAGATACCAAAGGGGCAGACAGAAATCGTTAAGTCGGAAGACAGACAAGACCATGGCCAACAAAATGAAACGAAAGACAAACATAGAACAGACAACACTACACTGAAAACTAAAGCTTGAGTAACACAAACCCTTATGCATTGAAAAAAGAACGTTATTTTGAATCTAGTTGTTGACCCTACGGCTTGTTTTGGCTTCTTATTTTGAAATGTTTGGATTTTAGTATCAGTTTGGATCTCAGACTTCCTTTGTTTTGTTCAAATACTACTGACGATCTTTTACTTTTTGAAATATACATAGAGCATATCAAAATTCACCTTATTTGACAACATTTGTATTTTACAATGCATAGGGATTTTAGTGACAAACTGTTTTCGGATGAAATATTTCTTGTTTTAAGAGTTAATTTTATTAGATTTGTAATAAAAGATTTTGCTCATGAGATGATTATAATGCCTGTTTACCGATGATTAAAAGATTTTGTTTATTTCATTTCTTACGCACGTTTATCTGTGAGTACAATCTCGTCCGAATCATGAGATTAATTATATAAAATGTATCGATCAATGCAAATGATAAGAAGCACTTTTATCAAAACAGATCGGGATAGAAAGTCGGATTCAGCGGCATGGACTATTTCACTTACAAATGAAAGTTGTTGATTAAATATTCTAATTTCCGACATTGTATTTTAAGGAGTTATGACTATTTTCCTAAGAATTAAGCTCACTTTTCAAAATGTTGTCAAAAAGAACCTAACATTTGTGAAAGGTTTGTCTAATGTTAATACTTTTCAGAATTTTCCTCAATTGCTAAACCTGATCTTTTGAAAAAATATTTCTTACTGAAAATTGTTTGTTTAAACTTTATCATACAATTTGTTAAATTTTCAATACTTTGAAAAAAATTGACAGGAAGATAGGTGGTTTCCACATATACCGTTGAACAGCAAGGTTTGATGTAATATTGTTGTCAGTTCTAAGAATTCATGCAGGAAAAAGGAATTCGAAGATACCAAAGGGGCAGACAGCAATCGTTAAGTCGGGAGACAGACATAACCATTGCCAACAAAATTAAAAGAAAGACAAACATAGAACACACAACATTATACTTAAAACTAAAGCTGGAGTAACACGAACCCTACAAAAAACTAGGGTAAGTTAAGGTGCTCCGGAATGGTAAACAACTCCTGTTCCACTAGTGACACCCGTCGTGGTACTCAGTTATTAAAACCGGTGTATAGTCACAATCGATGTTAGTCACAACCGGTATAGGAACGGATTTGTATTCATGACAGTCGGAAGATATCCACTATCATCTGTGAAAGGGAACAACCAAAATCATGATGGCGACCTAAAAACTTCCGGAGTGATGACACTAATCTTTCACTGAGAAACCATTGGCTCTGTAGCTTTCTTGTCAGCGCAACCCTCTATCAATGCAATCCTAATTTGAAGCACAAGTCCTGGAGTAGCGTATCAATTGAGAAATATACAATATATCTACTGGAATGATGCTAGACATGAACGGCAAGTTTAAAATGGGAAAATCAAAGTCAATTCATTTTAGTTTCTTTACATTTAGAAATGAGACACCATTTTTAATGCATCATTTTTCATATCTTACAATTGTAAATATGGTAATACAGTTGAAACAAATAAAGGGGAAAATGGACTTACCTCTTTGTTTTGTGATATGCTTAAATTTAAAACTTGTCCTTGAAAGTTTTTATTTCGGATGTGATCAGAATTTTTTATTTTTTTAATATGGCTATTAAACATTAAGATTGACGGTTGAATAATGTATTGAATATATGACTTTTAATGAATTTATTTTTATTGCGAAATGTAGCATGTATGAAATGTACTTTTACTGATGAAACGGCATTGGGAAACTGTGACGACGTGTTACTTTCCTCGCATCAAAAAGCTGCAAATTCGTTTGGTAAGAAATGAATATAGAATGCATGTAATATAATAATAGACAATTCTATTTTTAACATAACGCTCAGTATGTAATTAAAAAAAAAGAAAAACGAAAAGGTTTTTGAAATAATAAAAATCTCACTTCTTATTCAATTACAATGATAATCTTTTTCAATTATAATAATACCTACAATTGAGCATCATCTTTATATATTGTTCAGAACATTATAAGAATCATTCAATTCCAAATCCTTAAGTATTTAGTAGCAACCCCTGTGCCTTTATTTCAAAAGTCCTAGTTTTCTAATTTGTTTTATGCAATACAAATATCTTTGCTGTTATTTCAAAACATGTAATGGAGAAGAAAAAAACATTCTAAAGACCAAAGAGTTTGGTGAATCTGCTGTTTATATACCAAGTACGACTGAAAAAAAAGTCCAAACAAATGGTGACACTTTTATTGTTATTTATACTCACATTTCCAATGACAAAAACACTTAATTTCAATGAATATTACGACAAGAACTTAGTTGTATTGATAGATGACTTTGAAAGTTGATCTTTGCATTGAGGACACTTTAATAATGTGAGCCGCTAGACTAAAACTAGCCAAACACCATGTCAGAAACCACTTTTCCATTGCAATTATCATGCAGTACCGATCGTACCACGCTAGTTACAATGAAATAAGGTTTGCAATTAAAATAGGGAACAAATGACTATCTTCAAACATTAATAAATTGTATGTTGAAGGGTCTGAATGTGTTGGACTGTAGGAATTTTATAAGTGATCTCTGTTAGACAACCTGGCCACATATCTTAAGATTTTATTATTAATAAATAAGGGAGTGCATTTTGGTTTGATCAATTTCATTTGGTCTTAAAAGTTGTTTTTGTGACTTTTTTAAAATGCTAATATTTTAATCGTTAAATTTACACGACCAATAGTTTTACTCAAATCTCTGAAAAACAACTTTTCTGTTTGAAGGCACTTTCTTTAACTAAAATGCGGTAGGTTACAAATCTAGGATAAAACTTAAAGAGAGTGTCAACCTGCTTCAGTTGCATTTACCGGCCTCAGGCATGTAGTTAATTTTGTGGGATGGCTGGATTGAGTCGGATAGGCCCTGGTAATAAGATGAGATGTCACAAATGCGTAAGGAAGTAGAAGGGTTTGGCCTACAGGAAGAAGAAATAGCAAATCATTTAAAGCGGGTGTCGACCTCTTTCTGCAGCATTTATGGGCCTCAGGCTAAGCGGTTACCTTGGGTGTGGAATTTAACCGGCTTTGGTAATAAGAGGACATGCCACAAATGCGAAAGGTGTGGGAGGGTGTGGCCTTCAGGAAGCAGACATTGCAGGTCATTTTAAACGGGGTCAACCTCTTTCTTCGTCATTTACCTGCCTCAGGCTCAACGGTAAATTTGGGGGGAGGAATTTAGCGGATAGGCCCGGGTAATAAGAGCAAATGCCACAAATGCGGAAAGGGGTGGAAGGGTGTGGTCTACAGGAAAAAGAAAAAACAGGAATTCGAATATACCAAAGGGGCAGACAGAAATCGTTAAGTCGGAAGACAGACAAGAGCATGGCCAACAAATTGAAACGAAAAACAACACTACACTGAAAACTAAAGCTGGAGTAACACGAACTAGTGTTTTCCCCAGGAATTTGTGAAGGCATGGCTTTACAAATATTTTAGGGCACTCAACCCATACAGTGGGGCACCCCACAATCACACTAGGGCAATTTACTTACTGAAATCTAACAATTAACATTATACACCCTAGTATTGCATTGGAAAAGTATCATAAAAGGGGGTCAACACAACAGGAGTACATGTTAACATGCAAATTAATTGAAACTAATTAAACTAATCTTGTAACTTGAAAGTTGGGAATGGCCAACTAGGGGCACATTGAAAAATTTATGAGGGCAGCATGGTGCTAGAAGATGAAGGCATGGTGCAGCACCATGCTATATTGGTCTAGGGAAACCTCTAATTGTGTCCAATGACCCCGACTTCCAAACAAAATGGTCTCCAGGCTAAAAATAGTAAAAAAGGGGGGGATGAATTGCAAAAATCTTCTCCTCTGAAACTATACTGTTAATCTTTACCAAACTTTACTGAAATGATTCTTAGGAGGTCTCCTTTAAAAATTGTGTCTGGCATCTCCAACCTCTAACCAAGATGGCCACCCCAGCCGATCTAAGTGTTATAAAGAACCCTATGGGAAATTTGCAGACAAATTTGTTTCAACTTGAATTGCTTGCACAATTCAAGTTGGGTCGCTTTTTGCCTCATCCGCCAACCAATATGGCCACCTAGCCAAACTTAGTTTTACATAGGCCCATATGAGAAATTTATGAAAAAAATTATGACTAGATCTACTTCCTACATTGGCACTTTACTTTGTTGAAATGGTCCTCAGGAGTACTTCTTTCAGAATTTTGTCGGTTTACCACATTTGCCAACCAGGAGAGCTGCCTTGGCCCAACTTCATATGACGTAGGATCCTCTAGGAAATTCATAAAAAAAGTATTTTTCTCATCTGAAACTTTTTTTCGGTGAAATGGTCCCTAGAGGGTTTTCTTTCAGAATTGGATAGGGCATCCGCCAACCAAGATGGCTCCCTCAGCCGAACTAGCTTGTGCTATTCAAACCATTGTGTTAATTCAAATTGTTTAAATGAAAATTTTATTTTTGAAAATTTATGACAGGTGAGCCAAGACAGGCTCCTGGAAACCTCTGGTTTAAAAACTCGTATCATTAACTAAAGTAACCTACACTGAACTGACAAACACGGGCATCAAGGTTAATTCTTTTATATTTTTTCTTGGCTCATTCAGCAACGTTGTATCAACGAATATCTTCCAGCTGTCGTTATTAAAAATCTATTCTTCTAGGGGAGTTCTTTGGGTTCCAAGCCTTTGTTCCATTTTTTGCGTTTTATCTTTTAGTTTGTTTCTAATTTGTCTTCTCTCTTTGGACTATGCACTTTTGATCTCTCGCATGGATATTCTATCATGCAATCAGCGTCCCAAAAGGTGACACAAATTGAGTAAAAGCTAATAACCCTTGTAGAGAATCTGAGCTTGCCCATCGTTTTTGCTATAGTGTTCTGTGTAAAGTTTGTGTGCCATTGTTTTCGGCAATACTTGTTAATAATAGAAAGTTAACTATAGGAAAAGAAAATTGTACCTTTTATAATAAATTTAAGTGCAAAATCAGTCATGTTAAAGATTTAAATCCAAATCTTAAAACCACCTCGGTGGTGACACGGTTAGCTTGCTCTCCTCGAGTGCGGAAGGTCGTGGGTTCGATCCTTGGCCGGGTCAAACCAAAGACATTAAAATTGGTATTTGCCGTTTCTCCACTTATCATGCAGTATTTAGGAGTAAGAGCAAAGACGGGTCGGCCCAGAGTCAGAATAATGTGTCTGGGAAAAGTGGCAAGTCTTCCTGCGGACTGTTGCTTTCATGAGCTAGCTTGTTGAATATCCGGCTCAGCGTGTCGGTCTAGTAAAAGCAGGGTTCATTCATCATCACTCATTATTAATATGCTCTCTTCCTGATTTTTTATGAAATATTTGCTGCTGGACGTTAAGCACCATTCAATCAATCAACCAAATCTTTAAAGGGAGTAAGTTTATTGCTGATGTAAGATTTATTTAAGGCGAGTTCTTTTTGACAAGACAAGAGAGACGACAAGAGAGACGACTTTGATTTTCCGATTGTAAACTTTCCGTTCATGTCTAGCAACATTCCAGCCGCACCTGCA
>JAULBM010314357.1:0-13919 GCA_032357055.1 Geukensia granosissima | reverse complement strand
AAAGAGAAAACCACATCATATAACGATGAAAGCACATAATATAAGGTAAATTGGGCATCATAAGACAGTCTCGGCATCCATATTGCCGGACAAGCCATGATCGTGTTAAATCCAGACGGACGGACGGACGGACAGGGGTAAATTAATATGCCCCAGACAATTTGTCGCCGGCATAACTATTAAGGCGAAACTATTTGATTTTCCTTGGCAGAAAGATATTGGAAATAAAAATTCTGTCCTTTGCGAGGGGTGACAGTAAATGTTAATGTAAAGTCACAGAACAAGTTGAAAATAAATACTCTTGTCCTAGGTGTGCCGTGATCAACTGTGTGGTAAAAGTGCATTTTTCATTGTGAAACCTTTGGTACAGTTTCAGTTTTGTTATAACAAATCACGTTAAACTTGTTATTCTTTAGTATTTCCATTAGTGGTGTGAATATTGCTAAGTTTCTGTTTCCTTTAAAAAAACACAATTTTATGACGTCCGTGTTGATTGAGCTTAACGTGTGAACCAGATATCTTCGACTCAAAAATAAAATAACAAAATTCTGTGCAATCCGTTTAATAGCATAGATATAATGGGGGCTTGGGTTGACGGCCAGACATATCACAGCATATTGACAGTTTCCTGAAAGAAGAAGGAAAATTGCTATGTCAATATTCTTTATATATTTTCATGACGTGTTCCCACATCGCTACACCTAAAAGCTAAAATACCCCCACCCTCAATAAAATTTTAATAATATGATACAACACAAAAACAATTCATATTTATAATATGGTATAATTCGCGTAAGTCGGTCAAGTTTACTGTACAAAGAAAAATGTTAAAAAGCATCTCTTATCAAGTAAAATTCAACATTTCAAATGCAATTACGAAGCATGAAATAGATTTAGAACCCACTGGACTACGTAAACTCCCATCAAGGTGATCTCGAACGGGTGCGGGGGAAGGGCTAGCACCATTTGCTACAGTGATTGCACCTGACATATGTTTCCATTTGCCCTAGGTTGAAAAATCGGTTAGTTATATAGTTTAAGTTAACGGAATTACACATTCTTTGTGAAACTTCTTTCATGCTGAAATCAATTATTTTGTATAATTGTTTATTATACTATATGAAACGTGTAAAGAAACGCACGATTCCAGGTAATTGTAATTTTTGGAATTCACACAAAAAATAAATGTATACATCTTTGCAAATTAATATTGATTTCGTTGAAACCTAATATTTTACAGTTTTGTGAGACACTTTTAAATTTTAAATTCAAAAATAAATCGCTCGCTCGCTCTAATTTTTCATCACAAAATTCAAAGAACATAAATTTAATTGGTGAGCATAAAAAACAAGGAAAAATTCCTATTTTGTGTAATAATTGGAAAAAATTACTTTCTGAATAATGAATAGTTTTGTTAAACAAGAACTACAGAAGAATATGGAAGGAATGATCGTTATATGTTGTTTTGTTGCGACAAAAAATGGACATTTTTTGCGACAGCAAAATAATAAAGTATAATAATAGCTATTGTTTCTAACGCATATATTGTCAGGTAAAAAAAAATAGTAGCGACGCCTCTCTCCCTGTTTTCCAAAATTTGGTCCTGAACGTACCTAAAGAGGATAATCCGAAAAAGCGCTTCTTACGCAATGGAATTGTCGCATCGACAATATTTTTGATAAGAGAGAGAAAATTGCAAGGCATTTTTGTTTCGTGCCCTACGGAAATATTGTAGACTAAGGCAAGACCTTAACGTGAAATTATGCAGCGCACATCCCAGATAAGGCGCGGATTGTGTCTTTCTGGCATATATTCCATATTCTAATGCAACAATATTTGTATTGGATGACGTCGAAATTTTATGGCATCAAATCGACGTTTGATGCCGCCGGAGGAATGCACATGCGCCGACGTGTATTCCATATCATAAAAATATAAAGATTTAACGTAATTTTACTTATTTGCAATAGAATGGAGTTTACAATATTGTATTTGAAGATTTGTCGACATCAATTTTGATTTGATAGTCGCAAATATCCGTTTTCTGGCTCCCCTAACGCGTCTCCAGTAAACTAAATTTGCGACCATCACATCATAAATTGATGCCGGTAAATCTTCAAATACATTACTGTTTATTCCTATTCTTTCTTTAATATAATATAACGAAGATTTTCTCTTGTGCTGTGTGAAGGTATCAAAAAGCTTCCCCGTGCTTGAGTGGTATGCTCTTATTTTTGGGTACAGGGATGTATGTTGGAAAGTTACAAATAACATCTTTCCAACATTGTTAATTCTTATATTTTTAGTCTGTTTTACTGATCCGATCAGTCTTACTACAAAATTTCTGTTATACGGTAGGGACGTCTCTCTACACGCCTGCAAATAATTCTCTGTTTTCAAATATTTGGTCCCGAACGTACCTGATGAAGGATAATCCAGAAAATAGCTTCGTGCGAAGTGAAATTTAGGCATATACAACCGTTGATATTTTATTTTGTCAACAATATTTTTGATGAGAGAGAAATGCATGGCAATATTTTTATAAACTTGTTTCATGCCCTACGGAAATATAGCGAACTATGACAACAACAGAAAGAGAAATTATACAGTGCATAACCCAGATGTCTTTCTAGCATATATTCCATATTATTTCTTTTAAATATTATTATGGAGTTTTTCTCTTGTGCTGTGTGGAGATCGTAAAATGTTTCCCAGTGATTGAGTGGTATGCTCTTATTCATTGTTGGGTACTGGAGTGTATGTTGGAAATATACAGTTTACACCAATATTGTTAATCATTTTATATTTTTAGTCTGTATCAAATTAATTGATCCGATCAGTCTTACTACAACATTTCTGTTATACGTTAGAAACGCCTCTCTGCATGTCTGCAAGTAATTCCATGTTTTCCAATACTTGGTCCCCAGCGTACCTGATGGAGGATATTCTAGAAAAGCGTTTCGTACGCAGTGACATTTAGGCATTAACAAACCTTGATTTAAAAAAATTTTTTTTTCAACAATCTTTTTGGTATGATAGAGAAATGCAAGACACTATTTTTCAAGAACTGGATTCATACCTCACGGAAATCTAGTGAACTAAGGCAACAGCTTAACGAGAAATTATGCAGAAAAGATGTGGATTGTGTCTTTCTGGCGTATATTCCATATTCTGTCTTTTAAATATTAACACTTACCTAATTATCTACACGATATTAATGGGTTAAGTCTTCCTATCCGTTGTTACTGTACAAGAGGAAGGGCAGTATAAGCAGTGCCAGAACTGCAATGTAAATGTATTAAGCATTAAATGATCAATTTAATATCGGCAAAATTACTTATAAACGACAAACCCAACTATACTTTAAAAATAAATACACATGTTAGTATGTATTGATTGCTCAAAATGGTAAAGATTTAAGTTGAGCTGCAATATTGTATAATATAATATAAAACTAAGTCCTACTTACGCCAGAAGTTCCAGTTATTATTGTATCCACCATAATAATTGTTATCCTGTTTAACTGGCGGAAGAGGAACTGGATAGGGAATATAGTATGCTAAGTTCGGATCAAGGTAATTATAGATTCCGTAACTTGCTTTTGTTTGAACAGTGCCATATCCCTTGCCGTAACCACCATAACCTCCATAACCTTTACTGTAACCTCCGTATCCGTATCCACCGCCGTAACCTTTGTTGTATCCGCCACCATAAGCTGTAACAAGCTGAGTTCCTGTCATACAGACAAGTACTACAATGGTTATGGCGACCCTCATGCTGGAGAAATATAATTCTTTTGATAAAGTAAGATGATTATAAATATTTAACTTTTAAATGAATTAAAATATGGGATAGGGAGTAAAATAACTCAAACTCTCAGCAAATGCACATTAACTTATCTACTCGCTATACATAGATTAATTATGGATATCCAACAGAATCATCATTTTTCAGTTCAAGAGCGTTACAGCTTCTTACGTTACAGGCAGTATTATATTTTTAAAGAAATTTTCCATCAAACTGCAGGCCGAAATATTAAGGGGTATCATAATACTACACAAAATTGATTTGTAGAGCCAAAAATTACGATACAATGAGTATAGGTAACTACCTGTTACTTTTTTCTTGGGTGACGCATTCAGTTTGTTGTACTTTAGTCTTATATACCATTAATCATGTCTCGGAGATATATAAACTTTTTACCTTCCAGAACCACACGGAAAACATTGACAAATGTCTCTATTAGGAAATAAAGATAACCTGAATGCAAAAAGGACATTTAATTGTAATTAATAAGAAATAGAATAAAACAGAATTAAGACCCCACAATAAAATCTAGGATACAAAATTAAAAAGCCATAAATTAAATAATTACTTTTATTTTTTATGATGTATTTATGTTAGTCCGTTATTTGCTAATATAATGCATTTTGTTATTTGTCGCGAAATTATGCGGTGGGTTTAACTTTTGTATCTCACATGAATTTAGATTTTGCACTTAAGTCGCACAGAAATTGCAAAGAAGATAAATGCAAAAACTTACCATTTAGGTAATTGGACGACAAACTAGAAAAATGTCGTTACAGTGAGCTTCCATTTCTAAAGAACTTTTGTTTTATAGGATTTTATGTTGAAACGCTTACTTATAACTCCAGTGTCACAATCGTCAAGTGAGGAAAACATGGAAAAATTGAAAACACCTGCAGCGTATTTCTTTTTTACAGAATTTGACCATGTCATTACAAGCAGAAAATGTCTTGGCAATTAACCAAACCAAATTGTATAAACGCCTTTTTTTGAAAAATTTATTCACTCTGTGTGGCATGTCGTACGATATTATTTAGCGTACAACTGTTTGGCGAAAAAGATTTTTTGGAGGTTTTAATCATTTTAAATTGTGTGTAATCCTCGCTTTATTTTGTCACATTAGAAATCGTTATTGTTCGAAATATCCATTAAGATATTATTTGTCAGAAATTTCTCACACTTTCTTTAAAACATATCAATCAAGACATGTCAATGGTCAGGGTTATTTTCTCTGACCAATGCCTCACCCGGTAATACATCATTGCTTGAAGGAAAATAATATAGGATGTTTATATATTAACTTTTGACCTTTTGATATTTGATGAAATTCAAGACATAGAATTACAAAAAAATGATTTCAGATTTAATATGGGTTGATACTCTTATAGAAGAATACCAGGAAGATATCCAAGACTTTAAATTCAAATACTGTTGAGACTTCACGATCTAATTTCTGACAGAAAACAGTTATGAATTTCTTTGTTTTGCGTACGCTCGCTGGTAGGATTTATCGTTATTTGGGTAAAAACAAACACTACATATTTCAGAAAATCATTGGTTCAACATGTACCTAAAATATTATATTGCTTTATTAATACATACAAAAATCTCTGATTTTTAATTAACTTGTTTTCATCAGTTTGTACAGTTTGTCAAAACCGATTTATTATACCTGGCGTTAGCCTGTGTGGTATCTATATCGGCTGTATTTTTTATTCTGTGTGTGTTTGACGTCCTGTCTCGCTGGTAACTTTCAAAAATTTGACCGGACTCCAAACAAATATAAAAAACCGGCCTAACCACAAAGTTCATTGAATTTGGCCGAAGGAGATATTTAGTTCCCAATCTGGTACCATTGATTTGTAGGTAATGTTCTCCATTAAACACAAAGTTGTTGTTTTTTGAGAAAATATTATCGGGGTTTTCCGGGTATTCAAACATCTTCAGATGGTAAAATGATACTTGATTTTTTATTTAGCAAGGTCCGGACAAAGTACCAAACCCAAAGCCAAAAACGAATGTTGGAATGACCAATATACAACATATACAATAAATCCAGTGTAATACTTATGTGAGAGATCATAGAGAGTGCATAGTCCAAAGAGACAAGACGAATTTGAACCAAACTAAAAAATAAAACGAAAACAAATGGAACAAATGTTTAGAATCCACAAACTCCTTTACGAAACAGTAGTGTGATCAGGTGCTAATAAAGAATGTTAATGTCCATTTCAGCTTAAACAGCCCCTGGCAATTTATTTGCCAACTAAAATTGTTCAGTTTTGGTCACGATAAATATAATAATGAGACATCTCTTATTCCGCTTTTCGTTTTCTAATTCGAGAAAATTGACTTTTATTATTTGACTTTTTATAACTTTTATATAATGGACAGGCCAATTCTAAGGTGGGATTAAGATACCTTATCAAGCAAAACAAGCATAAAATCCATTAGGGTATTCACCAGCCCAGTTGTCAGACTTGTCTGACATGAAATTTATCAAACAATGTTTAACATAAATTTGCTGCATTTGCTTAAAAATTCTAAAAGACTGAAAATACGTATGATGCACTTAGTAGTGGTCCCTGCCGTCGGATTTGGCTTCCCATTTCGATTTGTTTGGTTGGTAGCTTCTTTTGCTATATTTGAATTATTGACTTCCTATGTTTCGGTTCTAATGCTACTGATGAGAACTCCTTGAAATGTTCATATAGCATACCTAAATTTTCCATATATATTTAACATTGGTAATTATGTATTTTTAGCACTTCCATCTTAATGTACACGTCTTCAAAATAGCCTTTTATACTGAATGTCAAAATATTCATTACAATCGACTTCTATTGCCAGAGCAAACCAGTTTTAGTAAAAATTAAATATTTTTCAAGTTACAACCGAAATCATTAGGCAATTTTAGTGTAGTTGCATATGAGTAGACCACATGTACGAGTGGGCTTTTTAACTTGTACTTAACAGACTACCCCAATCTAATTAAAAGTAGATCTTCGCACTTGCTTCTATTTTTTATTTGTTTTTGTTTTTTGGATGGTGGGGAAAGTGCGGAGATCAAATTTTAATTAGATTGATGACTACCCTTAAAATGTATAGATCCACGACTTAGTTTTTGGCGTTACTTTAAAAATAGAGATTTTTATGGTGAGAGGCAAATAAACAATTTACGTCCAAGTTACGGAACCGGGACGGATTTACCACTAACATATCACAAGAGAAATCTAGACAACGGACTCTAAAAACGTTCAGTATTTAATGTTGCAGGCTCGTCAACTGGCGTTTTATATAATATTCTGATACAACTTTATCAATATCGTGACAAAGAAACTGTCTTAATCGTTCAAACTTGAAAAAGCAACCGACCAGGAAACAAAGTTTTCCTTCACTAAGGTGTCAATTTAAACACGTCCAATTGGGTTTAGTGTTTAAATATATATAGAAGTCAAAGAAAACATGGGTTGTGCAAATGCCAATATGAAATATATATAGAAAAAGATATAACAAGTATAAACTCTTTAGTTCCGTATTAAAATATTAACAAAAAAGTCAATATTAGTTCCAATAAGTTAGTCTTTAAGTTTTCCCACGAAAATATTGCCATTGGAAGGAGCCATTTTAATTCCCATGCTTGTACCATTGATTTATAGGTAATGTTCTCCATTTAACACAAAGTTGTTGTTTTTGAGAACTTCTTATAGAAAAATAATCGGGGGTTTCCCTGCTGTTCAGACAACTTCAGATGGTAAAAGGATAATCGATATTTTATTTAGCAAGGCCCCGGACAAAATACCAAAACAAAGTCAAAAACGAATGTACAATATATACAATAAATCCAATGTAGAATACCCATGTGAGAGATAAAAAGTGCAAAGTCCAAGAGACAGGGCAAATTTAAAACAAACTTAAACATAAAACGAAAACAAAAGGAACAAAGGCTTGGAATCCACGAACTCTTTTACAAAACAGGAGTGGGATCATATACTTTGAAGGGTAATCATCCCCTATCTTGCGCGCAACATCCGTCGTGAAAATCTTCATCTCTTATCCTGGTTAACGTCAATCAGAGAAGAGGTCAACTTATTTTTTGTATCACCGTTAACAAGTCCATAACTAGTTGAGATACACTGATACCATATGGATCACCAATTCGTGATGACCATAAAATTTTAAGAGGGACAGCGCCAATCTTGATTGGATGTATCCTTGTTGTAGTAATTTATGCGACCACAGCAATGATCTCCTCAGAAAATCCTGATACTTGGAACAGGCACGAGAGTATCAAATCAACTGCGAAACATAAACCCCGTAGGCAGGAATATTGCCACATAAATATGGGAAGTTTTGTTGTAAGTCATATAAATAAGTTTTCCCTCTTGGTCAATTTCGAGGAATAAATCTAGGTATGAAGCAGATTTTATTGATTCTGTGATCTACTTAATTTCTAGTTCGCTGGGATATATTTATTCGAGATGTTCACTGAATGTAGTATTATCCAATAACAAAACATCATCGATATATCAAAAAGTAAATTTTTACGATCTAGCCAATTTCCCTTTGATATTTCACAGGATTCCTTGAATGAATTCTGCCAACGGTCCGTGGAAAACTCGCCCATCAAATTCTACAAAAATATTGTCAATCAGAAAGTCCAGCATTTTGAGAATATCCACAAAAAGAGAAAATTATGCCGAAAATGTCTGCATTTGAACGACTGGGGTAAGTTTTAAGAAATAATGACATTTTTAGTTGATTATTTTTAAATAAAAGATGATATACTAGTAATATGCCATCTTCTCAAACCTCTGACTACCACTAAACAACACAATTGTCACGACAACTGGAGATATGTCATCTTGGTAGTCGGTTTGAAGGCATTCACTACAACCAATTAATCAGCTTTGTCCTTCCTTGGTCAGAAGTACATTTTAGTCTTTTTTATTACATATTGAGTAGATAGAACAACATGTGTCTTAACTGGCTCTGGGGTATATGCCACTAAGAGTGGTGTTGAGGCATTGCGGAGATTTGTTAATACACTCGGTTTTTCTCGTGGTTGGACTGCGGTCTCTCTTTACCACATTAACCATTTGAAACTGTTTTAATTTTTTATTGAACGTAATCTTTGTATAACCAGCTAATTATTAGTCAAGGATTTCATTACCATAAATTTATTCAAGCATTTAGCACTTTTTTAATAAATATAAAGGTATTATTTCTAAGTTTGGTTGCATCTGCAGAACATAGATATAAACGAAATATCACACCAAAACTTTCATGGAAAAGTGGTAAATGAGCTCGTAAAAAGGACAGTTCAATGAAACTTATCATTTATTTGAATAAACTTTTACATAAAGGTTTTTTTTTTATAAAATATTATTAAAAGATCTTTAAATGTTGTCTTCTTTAGTATCAACATTGACTCTTTGTCCCATAATTTACATCAAAACTAAATTTAGTCATTTCTTTATTAAAATTTTGTTTTACGTTCAGTATATACCTTTTGCGCACTTTTCTTTATGATTTAATGATATTTTTACACTAAATCCAACAGTACGTGTTTTGATTGATGTCTTAGCTTAACAGAACGAGGTTTGTTATCAAATGTATTTGGATTTTGAACTAGCTGTAAGAAACAGTGAGTGTTTTTTCGAGGTCGGTATATATTTTGTCCCTTGTTTTATTAGTAAATGTCTGCGAAGAATGAATCGACGTCAAAAGATAAATCTTTTGCAATTGGTTTTTATGTTTTGTCTTACATCGTTTTTTCACACCACTGTGGGTTGAGTATTCACAAAGATGTTTGTACCAAGCCACGAACCAATGGGTGTAGCTTGTTTTACGTTTAAATATTTTTTGTTTTAAATTGTATACTTATTTGCCCGACAGTTGTTACATTTCAATATCATCACATTTTATTTTGGGGTCCTTTAAAGCTTGCCGTAGGGTTGTGGTTATTTGTCCATTAATGAAGGCCTTATTTTAACTTGTAGATGTTTATTAGTTTGCAGGTTTTGGATGACTCTCTCGAAAACAATCGTACCATCTCTCCCTTTTCAAATCCTGTATCCTGTATCTTTTTATTTTCATATTATTAACAATATAAAATTAGTAAAACTGACCCAAATACTTCCTCAGCACAGCAAATTTCCCATTTTATTTAGTCTTGCATAGACATTAAGGTCAACTCGAAAATCTACACTTGAAACTTTTACATACAATGTACGTTCTGTTAGTTTGGGCAAATTCAAACACAAAAACTACATCTATGCATTCTGTTTAATATGGTAAATAAGAAACGGGGCTTTGGTAGTTGACGACCAGGTTAATCACAGCACATGACAGGTTCCTGAAAAATACCACAATTAATTAACACTTATTAATTACATTATGAGTAATAAAAGAGAAATTATAAGTTCTTTTTTTTGTTTAATTTTTAAAAATAAGATCGACAGACTGAATCTCTTTCTCTGTCTCATTTAATTGAATACAGCTTTTATGTAATGATTCCAGTCATTATGTAACATTGTAAACTTGAGCCGAAAAGGACACTTCATTTTTTTCGATACTACATTTTCTTTTTGTTTTTTTCTCACATAGAAATGTTCGTAATGTAATGACGGCAGGATCTAGAGGCTCCTAGGAGCCTAAAAAGGCTCACTCGCTCACCTTGCTCAAAGCTGTTTTGGAATTTGCTTGAATTTTTCCTACAAATTGATCATTCCATCAATGATTTGGAAAAGATGAAATGGATTTACAACATACCTGAATTGTGGGAAAATTTTACAACTAACCCTTATACGACAACCGTATTGGATGGAGCCCGGCAAATCCGAACGCAATTTCAAAAGAAGACCATCTTAGGATCATTCCACTATAGTTTGGTTAAAATTCCCTCAGGGGTTTCACAGGAGTTGACCAAAGTGTAAAATTCTCATAAGGTCCAATGTTAAATTATGCCGAGCCATGGTGGCCATGTTAGAAGGCACCTGGCAAAACTGAACAAATTTTTTAAACAAGACCATCAAAGGACCATAATACCAAAGTTTGGTTTAAATTGACTCAGTGGTTTCAGAGGAGTTGATCAAAATAAAAAATTCCCAAAGGGTCCCAAGTTAAACTTTACCGAGCCATGGTGGCCATGTTAGATGGCACCCGGCATAATTTATCATATTTTTAAAAAGAGGATTATCTAAGGACCATTTCACCAACGTTTGGTTAATATTGACGCAGGGGTTTCAGATGAGTTGACCAAAATGTAAAATTTCCATAGGGTCCAATGTTTAACTATGCCGATCCATGGCGGTTATGTTAGATGGCGCGCGGCAAATCTGAACACAATTTTTAAAAAGGACTATCTAAGGATCATTCCACCAAAGTTTGGTTAATATTGTCTCGGGGGTTTCAGAGGACTTGACCAAAATGTAAAATTCCAATTATGTTCAATGTAAAAATATGCCAAGCTATGGCGGCCATGTTAGTTGGCACCAAGCAAAACTGAACACAATTTTAAAGAGGACCATCCAAGGAAAATTCCACTGTAGTTTGGTTCAAATTGGCCAAGCGGTTTCAGAGGAGTTGATGAAAATGTTAAAAGTTTATGACGATGCCTTTTAGGCCAGGTGAGCTTAAATTACATCATCTAAATAAATTTTAATGATGATAATTAATGGAGAAAAAGGAAAAGTGTCAAAAACTATAACGCAGTGTTTCAGCATTATGTTTCTCCTTGTGACGCTTACGTAGTATTACAGCATTTTGTATATCCTAGAGACATTTGAAATGGTATTTCAACATGGTGTATCTCACTGAGACGTTTAATGTGGTATTTCAGCATTTTGTAACATCTAGAGACATTTTATATGGCATTTAAGCAATTATTTTATCATGATATTTCTCTCCCAGAGACAGTCAGCATGATATTTCATTCTCAGAGCCGTTTAATATTATATTTCAGCATTTGTATTTCATACTGACATTTAAAGTGGTATTTTAGCATTTTGTTTCTCTTAGAGATGTTCACACGGTTTTCAGCATTTTGCATTTCCTAGAGACGTTAAACATGGTATATCAGCAGTTATATTTCCTATAGACATTTAACTCGGAATTTTAGCATTTTGTATCCCCTAATGATGTTAGACGTAGTGATTTAGCATTTTTCTTTATGTCCAAGAGACTATTAGGTGTTATTTTAGCATTTTGTATCTCATATAAACACGGTTAACGAACTAGTTAAGAATTTTTTATCTCTTAAAAGAAAAAAATGACGCAAACCACATTTGATATTCGTTTATAACAAATTTTCAACAGCCAAAAACTGCGTGTAAAACATTTTTCTGGATTTACCTTTATCCAAGATAAGATCGAGATCGATAACAACTATATAGATGTTTAACGTATTTTTTAGACTCTTACTGACGTTGTGAAATAGCACAAACTTGTTAATTCCGACCGTTTTTCATTAAGCAAAGTCAAAATTTTACAATACTCAAGTTGCTCCAATGTGAAAGAATTTGGCTATCAGGACAGTATAGTTATAAATCTTACCGATATTACAAATAAACTATTCCCGATTATCTGTCATCGTTATTAGTAAGTGATCGACTTAAAAGGAGTGGCAAGAGAAGTAATACTACAATAAACATAAAAGTTAATATGAGTGGCAGGAGAAGTAGACAAATTATAATCACTAAAGTTAAAAGTGGTGGCAGGAGAAGTAGAACTACAATAAACATAAACGTTCAAAGGAGTGGCAGGAGAAGTAGAACTATAATAAACATTGAAGTTAAAATGTCAGGAGAAGTAGAGCTATAATAAACATAAACGTTCAAAGGAGTGGCAGGAGAAGTAGAACTATAATAAACATTAAAGTTAAAATGTCAGGAGAAGTAGAGCTACAATAAACATAAACGTTAAAGGAGTGGCAGAAGAAGTAGAACTATAATAAACATTAAAGTTAAAATGTCAGGAGAAGTAGAGCTATAATAAACGTTAAAGTTAATATGAGTTGCAGGAGAAGTAGATCAATTATAAACATAAAAGTTAATAGGAGTGGCAGGAGAAGTATAACTACAATTAACATAAAAGTTATTATAATGTGTGACAGTAGTAGTAGAACTGTTATTAACATTAAAATAGCGACAGGAGAAGAATTCTCATAAACAAAAAGTTGAGAGATGTCACAGTACAAGTAGAACTATAATAAACCTACAAGTTAACAGGTGTGGCAGGAGAAGTAGAACTATTATAAACATACAATTGAAGTACTAATATAATACAAGAGGTAAGCAACTTGTTAAATGATCTATATGACATGGTGTCTGTTTTACATCTTTTACTACTTTTCCCTGATAAGATAATTACACAATTAACCGGTTAGAAAACAAATTATTAATCTGTGCAAAATAATTAATTCGAAAGTTTTATTTTCAAAAATGGATATTTTATGAATATCAAAAGTTAGAAATTCACAGAAATTGCAAACAACTGAGAGTTTATAACAGTGAGGGTCTTCCGTTGCCTTTTATAGTCCTTTTTCAAACTTTAAAATAGTACTAGATTGAAAGTAGGTATATTTTTGTCATCTTCGAGATATACTGATTTATATTAGAACATAAGAATATAATATAACACACATTTAATCACGAGACTGCGTGAAAACATGAGATTTGTGGAAGTTGCCAATCTCTTGTATTATTCTATTATTAAAAGGTGTGGAAGGAGTAAATATACAAGTTTAAAGGTGTACATACTAGTTTAGTTTGTAAGCGGTGCAGTTTGTTGTGGTGTTTGGTATTTTACCATACTTGTCTATTTGTAAACAGTCTAATATATGAGATTTAATTTTTCTATCAACGAAAATGTCGAACTCTTAATGTTTAAGTATGTTCAATGCTTATCATGTAAATATTCACTTTGCTGTAGACATCGTTATACGCGATTTGGACATTCGATTAATTTATAACATAATTTTACATGATGTCATTTCCCAAATCAACTAGGGGCCTGGGTGGCCGAGTGGTCTAAGTAGTTGATTTAAACTTACCTGTACAGATCACTGTATCCTATCACCTATACGGCGTGAGTTCGCGCCTGGGTTTGTA
>JAULBM010314347.1:0-13920 GCA_032357055.1 Geukensia granosissima | reverse complement strand
CACGTCACAAGAAAGTGTGACGGACGGACGGACGGACGGACGGACAGACGGACAGACGGGGGTAACGACAATATCCCTGAAGTTTCATTCGAAAGTGCAGGGATAAAAATAGTATTGAGCAGGTGCAAAAAATATAAATTATCGACAGCATGTAGGGTAAAAATGTAAGAACATATTGACTAAACTTAGTTTTCGTTTAAATTATTGAGCAGATAGTCAATGTTGATACCAAAGAAGACAATATTCAAAGATCTTAAATAATGTTATAAAGATAAATCTATATATAAGCTTATTCAAGTAACGGACAAGTCACTATGATCACAATGGGTTGTTTAAATTTACGATTTTTTACCCCATTTCCAGACATTTGTGTGTGACACTCCGTTTTATCAATTTTTTGCAGCTGCAACCAAACTTTAATAAAATCATTTCGTTATATTTATGATAGATTTGGTAAAAAATTCGGTTAATTATGGTAATTCTTGAGTTAATAATTTGCTGGTAATACAAAGATTATGTTCAGTGAGATCTTAAAACATTTTTGCATAGACTGGAAAAACGTACAGTTGAAAAATATATTCACGATGACGTCTCCGTCGAGGAAAGTGAAATTTACAATAGGGACAAAGATCATATCTAAACTTTGATGAAGTTCAGTCATATTAACGGCGTGTTGTCGTCAATGTTAACATTCGTTGTTACTGATGTATAATTATATATTACTTTTGACAATTACTAATCTTCAAAAGATGGAACAGTATCTTTCCAACATGCCTTCCAGAAACCAAAAATAACATTTAAATTGCACAATAATTAATGACTCTCGTTTTTTATATACCTATTTGCTGCGCTGTTTGAGCTCGTTTATTACGATTTCTTCGTTTACCATGAGACCTTTATCTTCGTTATCATGTCAACAATAATTTCATTTATTAACATAACAATAATACGTATACTTTATAAAGGCAATTTATAGCTCGTCACAAGGATGTGGCATTGAACCTTGTTGACCTTTTGTGACCTTGTGTCCTCTTAAATTTGAACTTTCAGCAGGTGGGCATTGTACACCATTTGGTTTGTTGACAGCTATTATAGAATACCATTTGGTTTGTTGACAGCTATTATAGAAGATGCAATATGTTTATTGTTCAGACTAAGAAACTGATTTTTTACCAGGAAAAACAAAAACAGAGATTGCTTTCAGTAAATTTTGATATTTATTTATAGAGAACATCCCATTTACATGTATTTCATTAAAGAATTATACAATTTTAAGGCTGTTTTTCTGAGTAAATTGATTGCTTTCATTTATGATTTTTACATGATATCTTTCACTGAATTGTTTAATTCATATTAACTTGAGAAACGAAGAAAGTGGGTGCATTTGATCCAAAAAACTAGTTTAACTCCTCCGCATGGTGCATGTCAAAATTCGTCGCCATTCGGTTATCGTCGTGTTCTTTTAAGATTATTTTTAAATAAACTTTATTTTATTTATTTACATAATAATAACACGTAAAGACGATTAAGAACTTGAAACATGGATAGGACATTGACATTTGTTCACTTCTTGTAACCTTGTTGCCTATTTAATTAATTTTAACGCAGCTTTTCGTTCAGATGTGGTTTATACACGTTGGCCTTCAATAATGGACACGTGTCTACACCCTACGGCCAGCTGTAAAAGATCCGTAAAATATAATGTAATGGTTTTCAAATGTAATAACTATCGGCCAGATAAGTAAACAATGTAAACAAGTAACACTAAAACATATAAACGACGAAATTCACTGGATTACAAGTCCCTGGCTTGGGACAGCCTCCCCCCCCCCCCCTGAGCATGGGAGAGTGGTGTGAGAAAAGGACAAAAAAACACAATTGAAAAACCAACAACATAAGCTTTAACTTTTGAAGGCGATACATAGTACGGAAAAAATAAAGCAAGAGACAACAAGATGTACCGAACTTGAAAAAGTACTCGCTGGTTCTGAAAGCTAATTCAAATTCTAAACACAGTTGTTAACAAACCTGGCTCTCTTAAGCTACGACATCCATAAAAACACGTCCGGCTAAATGTAGTGTAAAGATATAATTAAAAACCAAAGAAAACAAGGTATTGTGCAAATAAAATTTATCGACAGCATTTAGGAAAAAATGTAACAAAATATTAACTTAAAATTAACTAAAAATTATTTTTGACTTTAATTATCGAGAAAAGGACTTATACCAAAAGAAGACAACATTGAAAGATCTTAAAATAATGTCAAAAAGATGACCTTCATGCACAAGTGTTTTAAAGACTCAGTGGGTTGTTTACAATTTATTAACCACATTAAAAGTTTGGATGTGATAAAATTTGGTAAATGGATTAATCAATTTGTGGGTACGAAATCCTTAACATAAAAATTTGCAATTAATAAAAATATTCCGTTCATTAAAATATAAAAAAATGCTGCACATACGGGCAAAATGCACCAGTTGAAAAATAAATACACCACATGAAAGAGCCAAAATGACGTCCCCGTCAAGGAAAAAGGAGAATGTACTATAGGGAATAAGAATCAATAGTCTCTTGTCGTATATTTTAGTTCTGAAACAGAAACATATGAATCCCGAAAAAGACAACTTCATCTGTCCTGGTGAGCTTAATCCAAAGAAAGTTTTCTTGGGTATATTGTAGTGCCGTATTTGGCGGGTTAATGACAACAGTGTCATATGGCAATATCTCGTGTGTGTCATGTTCTTGCAGCATGGTGTATGAAATAGAGCGATAAATTATTTCAGTATCGAGAACACTTGCATGTAATACGACATCTAATTGGTTTTTTTCTGTAAGATAATTTTAACAAGTCAATGTTAAAACTCACGTCAGCAACTGTTTAGTATGATGGTGTTTAATCTTTGTATCTTTTGCTCAAACTACTTTTATCATTACTGAATAAGAAAATATTTTTAGATGATAATATAAAAAGTCAACGGGATAAACTGACCAATACCCCCATTTAAAGAAATCAACAGTATATTTGGGAATACAATTACACTTATAGTTGGACCGAACATTTTTTTGAATGTTGCATTTAAGAATTTTTGCGGATTTCATTTGTAATAATTAAGAATGTTGTTGAATTCACAAATAACAATTACTGGAAAATAATTATCACATGATTTTCTATCCCATTCGTTTATGTTAGCTAATTTATTTAAAAAGAATCAATTAATATAAAAAGGAATTCGAAGATACCAAAGGGGCAGACAGATATCCTTAAGTCAGAAGACAGACAAGACCACGGCCAACAAATTAAACGAAAAACTAACATAGAACACACAACAATACACTGAAAACTAAAGCTGGAGTAACACGAACCCTACAAAAACCTAGTGGCACCCGTCGTGTTACTCAGTAGTCAAAGCCGGTGTATAGTCACAATCGATGTTGGTCACAACCGGTATAGGAATGGATTTGAATTCATGACAGCCGGAAGATTTACATTGTCATCTGTGAAATTGATATTTCGAACCGGTCAACCAAATCATGATGGCGACCGAAAAACTTTCGGAGTGATGACTCTAATCTTTCCTTGAAAACCCCGTGGCTCAGAAGCTTGTCAGCTGCAACCAACTATCAATAAAATCCTAATAAGAAGCACAAACCCTTGAGTAGCGTATCAATTGAGATATATACACTCCGTATTCAGGTGAGGCTGGAATGTTGCTAGACATGAACGGAAAGTTTACAATCAGAAAATCAAAGTAATCTCTCTTGTCATAAATTTTTGTTCTTAACCCGCCCTTTAATAAGCGACAAAGATGTAAAAAATCAACAACAGCCCCTAAAGACATCAAATGGTTAGTGCCTAATTACCTAAAAGTTGGTAAGCACTACGATTTGGACCATGGGCTTGCAACGTGGGGCTAGGAAAACCTTGTTTATCTGAATTCAAGCATCTTTTATCCTGGCCAAAAAGTCAATCAAAGTTGATGTTGTGTGGTATCTGTGTCAATATATACTAGAATGAAAGTTGAAGTGATCAGATAATGACCCTTTACCAACACTATCATTACCATCAGGTTATTTTGTTACTGCCTACGCAAATACGACATCAATATCATTAGAGTTTGTACTATAATTTAAAGATTAATGAGAGTTTCTCTGCATGCAAGCGTGCTGATCGGCCATTACTTGTGAAATAAAATAATAAGAATATATATGACCAATTTAGGAAAATTAAGTTAGTTAAATACAAAACGTGTTGTTTCAGAACAAAGTTTTGGTCATCCAATTTTATATCCCGTAATATGTATATTTCTAATATTTTTCATTTAACCTATTGCATTATTTATTTTTTATTTTATTAGGAATGTACGTTTTACATTACTGAGATAAACTTTAGAAAGGCGTCACTGCCTTTGCTCAATCGTCAATGCAATTAATTATACTCGAGTAAGTACTCAAATCTCCAAATGTGGTAACTCTGAAACGTATATCCCGTTCACACCAAGGCTTTAACGAATGTTATACTTATGAACTTAGCTTAAGTAGTTTTTCGAACCATACCTTTGTTATTATTAATTTGTGGTGTAACAGAATCAACCAGAATATTTGTCACTACAATATTATCGATTATTTTTTTCATCGAATTGTTTTATTAAAATAATAATTCGTTAAGGAAAAAGGCATGTTTCATATGACCGATGTGAACGCGGTCTAAGTGACGGTAGAATTAATTGAATTTTAACGCAAATTGATCGTCTTTATGGGATAAAAATTACAGAAATCTGCCTTTGGCTATATTATGAAGTTTTTACAGCTCCTAGCGTTGGAATCAAATATAGATCTCATTGGAATCACAGGCGCTTTGGGCATTGGATCCACCTTTTTTCTTTTCGTGTCTTGTTTGTTTTTTTTTTTATTTTTTGGTGTTGAAATTACATGCTTTTTCTAATATTACAGAATCGAAAAAAGCAGCGAGTGGCTTGGTCATTAGTGGGAGAAGGTAAATAACGTTTTGATTTTTAAAGGGTTCAATTTTGACGAAAGTAAAAGAAAACGTGAAGTGACAGGAAATTTCTATTGGTTTCCGGAACCTTATTTTATGTTTTGTCCGACATGATCCTATTTTCTTCTCGACTTCCGCCAAAATTGATCATAAATCGAAGGCTGAAATTACAGATCATAAACATCCAGTGTCTTTTTACACTGGCATTGTAAAATATAAAGTGTGGTCATATATGTGTGCTCATGCAGCTATACGAGTTTGTATCTGTACTACTGTGAAATGTATTATTTACTAGTTTAAATAATGTATTATTTACTAGTTTTTTGCGGTTTAAATACAGTTTGCAAATGATTCAATTTAAAAAGACATATAAAGTAAAGTATACCTTACTTCAGTCTGAAATCTACCTTATACAAACCATCCCCTTTATAATATTCATTAGAACCACCTGCCGAAATAGGTCGTCCGGTTTCTCAGCCTGCAGCTAGAACCCCTGCTAAAAGTGCGTCCGTTAGTTGGGCGGGATGTGTTTATACTCAACCACCCAGAGATTAGCCGGGGTTAGGAAATTGTTTGCTCTGTTTCTCTGCTAGGAGGTAGAACCCCTCCTTAAAGGGCATCCGTTGGTTAGGTGGGATGTATAAACTGTCAACCCGTCGCGGACGGGAACGTTACCGCCTTGCCCCATGTTGAGAAAATGCCACGCTCTCAGCACGTTAAAGATCCCTTTGCAACAGCTTGTAATGAAAGGTCAGTATATGACCAGTTACTTAGGCTTAATATCCTGCTCCTACCCAAACAGTCGAAATATGGCTATGACTATTAAATTATCCGGTATATACCCTCTCTTATGATTTATTTTTTGATAACTTGTTCTCGTATACATTATGTCGTTGCCTTTGGATGTTAAACATAATCAATCATTCAATCACAAAAAGGAACTTTATTAACTTTATTTATTACAACAAATGTATGTACATTTTTTTAATGACCACTTAATTTGCCTAAATTCCATGAGGTAATGTTGTATAAGGTGTACAAAAATCATAACTTACTTTGCAATGCACTGAGCTTACACAGATTATCATTTTATCAAACGGCCAATTAATTCTTGACAGTCTAAAAGTAGCTTTCATAACTTTTATTTGAGAAATTATTTATGGGATTTTTAATTGCAGCAGCACTAACTTGAGACAACAAGCCAACAAAGTTGTTTTACCAACGAATCCTTATGCATTTTGTATAAAGTGCACCCAGAAAAATTAAATTTGCTATACTCTTTTTAATGTCATATTGAATTTTAATACAAATGAAATATCCCTGAACATACAAAAAGGCCTCGAAAAGTAACGCACTTAGTAGATGTCCTTGCCCACGGATTTGGCTTCCCATTTCGATTTGTTATGATTTTAGTGCTTCTTTGGCTATATTTGAATCTTTGACTTCCTATGTTTCGGTTCAAATGCAACTGATGAGAGGTTACTCATCGAAATGTACATATAGCATGATACCTATATTTTCCATATTTATTTACCATTGGTAATTTTGTATTTTGAAACCACTATTCATTTCAATAACAATATCAACCATTATAACATCAAATCAGTATGAGGGAGGGTTGTGCAAATAAAAGTTTTATCTAGTACAGGTATAAACATACAACATTAAATTCAGAACATGAACCCCAGAAAACTGGGATGAGCCTAAATGCCTCGGCAAATTAAATATGTAAAATGTTATTTAGTAAAACGTGATAAACTTTGTATTTAAAAATAATGATGAAGATAAAACAAATTAACTTGTTTTATAAATTGCTGTTTTTCACATTTATTTATAAGAATCGATCAGATGCTTTATGAAGGCTTCGATTATGATTAAGGGTTATAAATCTTTTTGACATTTGTTTTTCCATCAGTTTTGCTTCAGCCTTTTCTATATTCTCCATAATGACTTTTTCATAACCTTGTATAACTAAAGGTTATCCCCACACTTGAAGAAATAAAGTTTCCATGTTTATATTTAAGGAAACCGAAATCTTCATAACAAAACAAATATAAATCACATAAGGAATGATACTAAATGTCAGACGATATGATTAATACAATGTGTCTGCAGGGGCAAGTCATGACTAGATAATTGGATAATATCATAACTCAGGTGCATAAGAATATCGGACTACCGAGGACAGTCACAATGTTACACCTACAAAACCAAACACACACAAAGATAAGTTAAAAGATACTTCTACTGTTGATTAGGTACCAACAACTACACAAAACGTTCTAAACCGAAGGGGCAAATTCTTCCGCAATTTTGCTACTTTTTACACGGAAACGCTTGTATTATATTTTGCCTTCTTCAAAATGATATGAAACTTCATGATTATATGATTTCTTTGCTTTTAGCAAAATTGTTTTTTTAGTTGATATTCTTTGTCCTCTTCGATTAGGCTAAAAATCGTTCTTGAACACAGAGAAAATGCTTAAAAAGGAGGTACGATGGGGGAACGATAATGGCCGACACCTAAATGTCGATTGTATTTTTTAAACCTTTCGTATCTTCCAAATGTTTTTTGAAAGCCCTTCTAACGGTTTGTAGCTGACTCGGGTTCAATGTACATGTAACCATTATTCCTTCTTAACTGTCAGACGTGAAAATTTAGTAGCATTTATGTATCGTCGACATGATTGTTAGTTATAACGATAAAAAATGAAAAAAAATATGATTAAGATAATATGATCCCAATGTTGGATGATCGCAAAATCAACTAATTTTTCCAACGGCGAAATATTCACGATATACCTCTACTAGAATTACATGGAGAGTACACAGTGTTCTAAACACAACTAAATGATAATCGTTGTAAGCATAAAATTTGTTTTCATATATGAGTAAGAAGTAAACATATTTAAAATCATACTTAATAATTCTTTGTTGCTTTATCAAAAACTTAAGAAAAGACGATGCATAAAATTGTTAGTAGAACAAAAATAAACTTTTGTTAAACGCAGCACAAAATCCGAAAACAAATACACAGAGGAGGATATTATATAAATGTTAGATTTTCTTATTGACATCTCATTTATTCCGTTTGGTAGAGATTTTCTGTAGACGATTGGCATTCCAATGGGCACTTATTGCACTGCTCTCCGGGCAGCTCCATTTTTTCCCTTGATTAGAAGCGTAGGTTTTTAGAACTATCGAAGAAACAACCAGCCGAAACCTTGAATTTAATCTTCCGTTATATAGATAACTGTAAAATATCCGATTTGGTGACTATCTTCATCTCATCTACTCAATGAGCTTGTAATTAAAAAAGACACAACAGACCCTCTAGAGTCTGCCTCAAACCTTGGTCTAACTTGAATAATGAAAAAGAGAAAGGTTGCATCAGACCTATGTGACCTTCATAATAACTTAACTTCTCTCAATAGTCAACTTTCGATTATTGACAGGAATATTCCAGCTGCACCGTCGTATGGCGTATACATCTCATACGTTCTTTTTGCTAGAGCATAAGTCAAATACAGCGACAGTTTAGACATAGCTAAGTCGTTGACACAAAAACTGCTCAAAATTTATATATTGCTCCTTTACTGAAGTCATCATTTTTCGAAATTTTAAAATCGCCGCACAATCTTGTCGGTCGGTATGGAATATCTATTCTATAAAGGAAAAACGATCTATTCCTTTAAAGTTGCACAATAATCTTAAAACAGGTTATTCACCTGCGGCAGGAGGTTATTTGCCCTTTAAATCATAAGATTAACCCAGAAATGATAATTTCTGGATATGAATTGGACATTGTGACAGGTACTGCTGAACCCGGATCACCTACAGGTGCGTTCACTCCCGGTTTTTGTGGGATCCGCATTTTTCATATGGCATGTACGTTTTATATGTAGAGTATTTGTCATGTTCTACTACGGCCACATGGCACATAGAAATTGCTTTAAATATAAAAATACTGAGAAATTACCTACTTTGATACAACATTTTATAGAATTTTGTCGATTTAACATAAATAAAATATCATAACAAAATTTTGCACAATCTATCCAGGAAATCTTAGGAAATGCATAATTCTAAAGAATATTAAAAAATTCGTGCCAATTTTGTAAAATTTTCCTGTAATGTAAATTTATCGAATAATAAAACATAGTTTTACAATAAACTTATTTATAGTTATTTGTAAAATTTGTTATAAGATGAGTTTACCCAACAGATGTTATTAGAGCTATACTGACCGACTTTGCTTCCTTCGATTAATTCCATTTAGGTTAAACTGTACTGGCTATTTTAACATTTGGCTTTATATTTATATCAATTACAATATAAATAAGCAATCACATACGAATTGCAGAACAATGAAAAATGAAAGGGCAATTTATATCAATTAATTTAATTGGCCTGCGCTATTTCAGTAGAGCTAGTGTGAATTGACACCAATAAGGCATTATATAGATTGAATTGCATGACGACATATTTCTTGCCTCTATATAACTAAATGTGGATATAACATCAGCAGTTTTAAACACAAATCATCTGTCAACCAAATAAAAGTCGTTTTAGAAACATTTTGTAAACTTTTAAATGTAAGATATTTCGACTTAAATAAAATCTTAGTCAAAGCACTATAAAATTGGTAACCACACCACTAAATATAAAGTAGGCAAAAACAGTGTGTTTGATATAACAAAACACATCATAATTTATATTTTCTCCACTTTAATGTTATATTTTACAGACATTTTTTCTCTTAAGATGGTATATCCCGACTCCCAATAAAAATAAGCCATTTATTATCGTTTGTGTTCAATTTACTTCATTATCTACAAAGTTTAGAAAATTTAAGATAAAAAAATGAAAATACGCTTTACAGACATTTTTTTTTACAAAAATATTGTTTTGCGATTAATGTAATGTATTTAATAAAATAAAGCTGTGTTACTCAAAATTCATTAAACGGGACATCACTGTAATTTTATTTATTTTTCTGTATAAAAATACAACATTAACCCATGTTAATATAATTGCATCCACTAATTCAAAGTAACATAAATATCAATATCACAAGTACAGTATTGATTCCAAATAATAGGATTAATTTCAGTTCCCCTAAAAGAGAAGGTATTTTCTGGTCCAGTAATGACATCAGTCGAAATATCCTTACATTTTAACAAACATCTAAACTATTTAGATCACTTTTTGGTATTTAAGTATTGACCAATTTATAGTGTTTCAATATCATTTGTATCATCATGTCATTGATTTCGGTCTTAGTTCTGAGATTGCTGTGCACCATCTGTATCACGATATACTTTGCTGTCGTAATTAGGAAGAGTGATCCAGCAATAAATTTAAATTCCGTGTCAGCACTATTTATCACATAAACCTTATTTAGATCAAATCACCCTTGAAAAAGGCGGTGCAACGATACTGAAGTTTTAAAAGACAATATGAAATTGGCCATTCTAGTATAGATAGTTCAGAAATAAGACATCATCTTGATCAATTATAGGCAACAAGGTCAACACTGAACAAAATTTTGATGAACCTATGCCTTCCAAGACAAAAAATGTGAAAATTGCAGTCAATTTTTATGCAATGTTATATAAGTTTTAAAAATGTTAATGAAGTTTCATCTATTTATTTAAATTATTTTTTATCTCACATTTATATATTAAAGCTTAATTTATAGTCGTAATAAGGCTTAATGTGGTAATTAACAGCTTTGCATCGTAATGATATCGTTTCTCGTTGTTTTAGCACCAGATCTTGATGACCTTTCTATAACATTGTATTACTTAAGGTAATCCTCGCAGTTGTAAACATCATTCACTTGTTTACAACGAACTGAAACCAATATTACCAGCACAAAACAAATTATCTTTGCATAAGGAATTAGACTGAATGTCAGAAGACAGAATTAACACCTTGTATCTGCGAGGAAAAGTAGTGACCAGATAATTAGTTCTACTATATAATCAAACGAGGGTATTCAGTGGAAGTTGAATGATCAATGACCAGAGCTTGGGAAAAGAAACAAATTGTATCAAACCGAAACATTTTCTATAAAAGACATTAAAATCATCTGTAAATTTAGCTTTTGAATATCTGTTAAAAACTTATGTACTTTCTGTCATATATATCATATTCTTCCTTTTAAATAACAGTTTTAAATAAAATTTCAACAGTAAAATTGAAAATTTTTGAAAGGCACAAGAACATGTAAAATTTGCTTCTGATTTAATGGTATATAATAATGGCAGACACTGAACGTATTTGCAGAAAAAGAAGATGATGTTTGATTGTCCATTTGACAGCCTTTCAGAACGTATTATTAACAAACATTTACTGGTTGACCTAAGGCCTTCAATATTGGACACATTTAGATATCTTACGGCGCTCAAAATGTAAATGCACCAAATATTAGCCAGATAAAGATAAAATGTAAAACAAGTACCAATTAAACATAAACACAACGACATCCACTGGATTACAGGCTTCCGGCTTGGGACAGACACATAAAATATCGGGGTAACACATGTTTGTGAGTACAATATTCCCCTAGCCTGGGACAGTTGTGTGAAAAAATCAAAATAAAGTTTATAATAAACCAAGCTCTCTTAAGATAAGACACCAATAAAACATGTTCACGAAAATTATGTGTAAAAATGCCATTAATAGCAAAAGAAAACAAGGTATTGTGTCAAAATTGAAATGCATTTACAGAATGCAGGAAAAAATTACAACAAAACAACTACTGAAAATTGTTTTGATAATCATTGTAAAATATTAAGCAGAGATTCAATGTTAACTCCAAAGATGAAACTACTTAAAGATTTTAAAACAGTGTTATACAGGAGACCTATTCAAGTAACAGAATAGTCCCAACGGATTTTTTTAAAAATTAACGAGCTTTATTTATCACATTTCCATAAAAGTTTGGGTATGAAATTCTGACATTCCTCTTATATCAATCTTCTGAAGGTAAAAATAACCAAACTTTGTTTATGATCACAAAATCCTTGACTTAAATATGATCTGGAATTACAAAGAATATTAATTAAAATTTAAAATGTCGCTGCATACACGGGAAACAGACACGTTGACAAATATGAGCACTGTGACTGATTATACTCTATGTCAGAGTTTGTTGAAACGGGTAAAAACGTTATGAAACAAAAACTATCTGTCGTATTCTTATAAAATAGTTTTATAAAGTGAAAGTAAGTTGGAACAATACTTTTAAGCCATCGCGATGTATTTTAAGCTGCGCCGAGTTTTTAATTCTCTACGGGAATTTTTACATTGAAAAGTCGGTCATTTGTTTGCCGGAAGTGCCTCTTTGCACGCACAAGCAGGAGTACACATTGTTAACGCTGTGTACTAATTAAGTAATTAAACTAGGATCAGATAACATGCAAAAATGGCTTAATGCGCAAATAAATGGAAATTTAAAAGTAATTCTTCTTATATAAATCGCAAGAGAAGGTCGAAAAAAGAAATGTGCACAATTTTTTATATCACTTTATCTAGGTCAAACTTTAACGCTCCCGCCCAAAACGATGATGGCCGACCCTCAATGTGAAATTTCCGTAGAGAATTTCAAGGGCAGATAATAGTATGTAAAACGTTATTTAATGGCGTTACACATAAACCGTTAACTGTGGGATAATTTTTTCTTCTGACTGAATATAAATACAAAGGCAGAAACGCACAAATAATTTTTAAAAACTCGAAAATCGCCCTCCAGAAAAGCCTGACATAGAGTATAGTCCCAATGGATTGTTTTAAATAAACGAGCTTTATTTACCACATTTCCATAAAAGTTTGAGTATGATATTCTGATATTTCTCTTATTAAAAAATTTTTAAGGTAAATAAAACCAAATTTTAAAATTATATCTTATTATTAATATATAATAGAATTTTGTTTATGATCACAAAATCATTGAATAAAAAATGATCTGGTATAACAAAGAATACAATGATTAAAATCTAAAATATCGTTGCATATATGGGAAAAACGGACACGTTGCGAAATATAAACACCGTATGAAGAAACCAAAGGGACGTCACCGTCAGGGAAGGAAAATTCACAATATGGAATTAAAATCTTTTTCTCATTTATTTTAGTTCTGATTTAACCATGTGAAACTAGAACATTTAAATCAAGAAAATGATAATTGCTGCTGTCCAGATTAGCTTTATTCCATGTTAGTTCTTTGTGGTAAATTTTAGTGACGTATTCGGGGGAAGTCCGCGTTATCAACAAAGATATCGTCAAGATAGCGGTAAGGATTATTAAATATATCTTCTATCTAAACAGATTTGAAATAACTCTTTTTGATTTTGGCAAAAAACTGGGATTCGGCACGGTAAAGATATAAGTCGGCAATTACTTAATTTTGACATTGTTAAATGGGAAACGAATTCGGCCCATGAAGTCACTTATTATATTTATAAGTGTGCCGAACACATATACTAAAATACTATAACCTGTTCTATTTGAAAAACGACGGACATCATATTCCTGATTCCTGTCTAAGCATCGGTAATATGGGAAGTAGCAAACCCCCATCTCCGCAAATACTGGTATTTTTAGTTATCCTCGAGCTTTTTTGTTAGCTTAAATTATGTTTCAAATAGAGAACACTGTTTGCTGTTGACTGTCAAGGATGTGTGTTATAGTCGACTTTTATGCTTATATTCGATGAGCTGACACAACTCACTATTAAAATAAAGAGAAATTAATACAATTACAATATGAGATGGTTTTTATCAACCAAATTTTTCAATGGCGAAGTATATTTTTATTATACAGTCCGACAAAAATTAAGCGCCACCCTATATTTTTTCCAATAATAATTTTCATTTTACACCTATGTAAAAAATGGAAATAGAATTAAATTTATACC
>JAULBM010314336.1:0-13925 GCA_032357055.1 Geukensia granosissima | reverse complement strand
CGTCAAAACTGCAGCAACTTTACTCCCATCAACATAAAGATTGAAACAGTATAAAAAAATTTTAAACAACGCACAAATTTTTAAATGATGTTGAAGGAGTGTAACGTTTCTTTTTTTGACTAGTATATATAATAATATTTTTAATGTTGCAGGATTATGAAAAACTGGGTAGTCAAAAATTGGTGAAGATAAGCTGATAGTAAAATACGGCCAAAATTGCTAATTTCTAGATAAACTTTAGTTGGGGTTATAGACCCATCCGATGTCTATACTATGTGCTACTTACAAGACAAATAAATGACAAGAGAGAAAAATGGCAGCCCTATTGTGCTCATTGTTTTCATACCGATAAACTGCCTTGAAAATCATCACTATTTAACTGATTTTTATAAATTTTCGTATATTCAGGTAGAAAAATAATCATATAATTGCATGTTCATATTGGTTTATGAAACACGGAAAGAGGTTTCTCTTTGAAACAAACACATCAAAATTCACCATATATATTCATTCAACACTGGTAAACATGTATTTTGAAACTACTGGGTCGATGCCTTTGCTGGTTGACCAGAGGTCCCCGGGGGGATTTACCAGCACAATGATCGGACTTGCATGTCTAATTTGAAATTTATCCAATGTTTTACAGAAATTTGCTGCATTTGGTAAAATTTCAAAGCACTGAAAATACGGAAAGGCTTTCAAACGTATTGCACTTAGTAGTTATCCCTACCGTCGGATTTGGCTTCCTATTTCGATTTGTTTGGAACTTGTTTTACTGTGTTTGAATCTCGGACTCTCTGTGTTGTGGTTCTAATGCTACTGTTGCTGGTTACTCCTTTAAATGTGCATATTAAAATGTAATGATTAGAATATATACCAAAATCCAAACAAATCGAAATAGCAAGGTAAAGCCAGTGGTAGGAACAACCACTAAGTGCAATACCTTTCCAACCATTTCCGTATTTTAATTACTTTAGAATTTTAACAAAAGCATCAAATTTCTGTAAAATATTATTCGTTCACTTTCATGTCAGAAAGATCTGACAACTGGGCCGGTGATTACCCTCGGGGACCTCTGATCCACCAGCAGAAGAAACGACCCAGGGGATTCAAAATACCAATGTTGAATAAATATGGTGAATTATCATATGCTATATGTACATTTCAAGGAGTAGTTTTATCATCAGTAGCCGATTAGAACAAAACATAGGAAGTCCATCCAAACACAGTAAAAGAAAGTGAACTCATAAGATCCTCTCCATTCAACATATATGCTTTACCCTTAACAGAAATTTAACATCAATGGAAAGTATCGGTGAGTTTTAACGATCATGGAGAGTTGGATTACTCCTTTTGACAGCTTGTTTTCTATTTTTCTTCATTTTAACTTTAAAAACAAATTTAGCTTAAGTCCGGTTTTAACCATTAAAGACAAATAACAAACCTATCTGAGCAGCAGCAACATATCTTATAAATCTTAAAATAATGTCGAAACTAGATATATAAAGATCGTCATATAATCAAATTAAATCGACATAAGGTCTAACACGTGTTCAGAATCTGTACATTAATGAAAGAAGCCATGTTTTGGTGGAAAAGGGTTCTTTTTGTTTTAAATAGAAAGTTCAACATACTGATTATGTGTCACTGCAAGCTGGCGTTTTACTACTAAAAATTAGGTACAATAAATGGCTTCTTAAAGTATGCAGATTTTTTATAACTAATATATATATATACACGTTATTCGTAATTTGACGGTTTCAGCTCAATAGTTAAAAGGGTCGCACGAGCTTTTACCATCAACTTGCGTTATTAGTCCACTATTACAAGAAAGATTTCTGTTAAAGCGCTTGACCAATTTGAGAGCAAACTTTAGTGTGATGGTCGTCCTTGATTGGTACTTTACCATAATAGTTCCTGGCATGTTCTCCAAATCAACCAAGATGGCCACCGTTATTAAAACAGAACTATAGGCTCAGTTGGCTAAGCATGTATCGTTCACTTGTTATAAGCCATTCGGATAAGTTACAGATAATACCATAAATTATACAGCATTTTTACGGATCACATAAAAAACATTCCTTTTTTTTTTAAATTCTGCTCATTGATAAGTGTCTGCAGATTTCAAACAATCGGGAAAAGATGGCTTTGTCGTATTTACTGCCTGTGTATGATGGTTATATTTACATCCTACACACTGTCTCGTCATAGAGTAAAACTGGAAATCTTCACCTCTAAGTTGAGAAAGATGTACATGTAGTTAACTTCTAAATCTTCGAAGTCTAAAGTGGTATTTAATCAGTAACTGTCGCCACTATATGGTTGAAATACTGCCGACGTGGCGTAAAAAACCAATCAATCAATCAATCTTCAAAACATTTTTATGTACTTGTAAGCGCCAAAATTGTTCGCCTGCGGTGTAGATTTCTGTTCTGCATATATTATCAAGGAATTTATGATCAACATGGACCCAATTTTATTAAATATCGAATATTGCTTTACCCGTCGGAGTTTGATTTGCAATAGATCATTGGTATTGCTAAAACTGGAGAAAGAAATTCTTATTATAACAACCAACTGTAAAATATGCAATTCAAGAGTAAAAAATGTGAATTGTCTCCTACAGATATAACAATCATTTTACTGCTTCATCTATATGCTTTATTTTTCAGGATTAAGAATATTTTCTGTGAAAATAATTTTTAACACCGACTAAAACGGAATAGCCATACAATCGGTTGATAAATCAAGTGAGCTGGCAAATTTGAAGGAGGAAAATTAACAAAAGACTCAATTAATTTGGCTCATTTTGTATTTCCCAAAGGATAGCTATAAATTTACTGTTCATCGAATAAAGCTGTATCGAGGCAAGAGATTTAATTCTTAAAATCAGATAAAAAATAAAAAATTCCAATTGAGGCTATATTTGATTTCCGATAAGAATTTATAAATGACCATGCCCTGATTTGGTTCAGCATAACTTGCCGGTTTACAAGAATAGTTTTTGTCCTATAGTATATTTCACCGTTTAGAAACAAAAAATTCTATGGTGGTCGTGTTTACAAAATGAACGACCTCCCAGGGATGCGGCACTGTCAGTTTATTTGACCTATCGGTTTCAGGAAAATTGAAGTTTGAAAACCGGATATTAGAGACAAGAATTAGCATTGACGTACAGTAAAATGGGCACAGGAAATTTGCATATTTTTACCTGTAAAACGAGTGGACATACCCAGATTAATTGGATACTTATAATTACGCTTCAAAATTAAGCTGACATGTGTATGTTGCACAAAACGTTTGCGCTTTTTACCTGTAATCTTTTAAATGAAATACCAGAATTTTACCTTGAATTTAAATCATAAGTTTTGTTTCGACTTTTTTGTCTCGCCTTCGAATTTTAGTGCTGGAATTGAAACATAGGTTTTTCTTCTCGGTGTAACATTTTTTATTAAAGACAAATTTTTAACCAATTTCCACGCCAGCTTTATTGCGCATGCAAGGCCTAAAATAAAGCGCAAATTCATTAAGTAAAGTGCTTATAGGAAAGAAGATTGAAGACTTACTCAACAAAAACTGCCTTTAGCAGTTAATGGATCAACCAGGACAAATATGAAAAATGTATGTGTAACAAAACATATAACACCACAGCAAACCTATGACCACCATTCCTGACTTTTTGTTCATGTCTAGCATGTCTATCAGGATTTTATTGATAGAGGGTTTCACAAAGAAAGATTCAAGTCATCACTCCGAAAAATTTTACGGTCGCCATCATAATTTGGTTGACCTGTACGAAATATTCATTTCACAAATGACAATGGATAACTAAACACTGTCGTGACAACAAATTCTTTCCTATACCGGTTGTGACTAACATCGATTGCGACTATACACTGGCTTTGTCTAATGAGTAACGCGACCGGTGCCACTATTGAAGCAGGGGTTGCTTACCCTGGGTTTCCGATTTACTATGGCTTTAATTTTCAGTGAATTGTTCTGCGTACCATGTTTGTCTTTCGTTTCTTTTTTATTGGCCATGGTCTTGTCTGTATTCTGATAAACATATTTTTGTATGTTCCATTGGTATCTTCGAATTCTTCTTGGGAAAGGCACATCAATCAATTGGTGGGGTTAAACCTTTTTAGTGGTCCCCCCAACAATTATTAAGAGAAAAATATCAAAGTAATCAAACGTAGTAACATATGGACAATAAAAAATCAAACAGAAATTCACCCAAATGGACAAAAATACCCGATATAATGAAGTACAATAAATACACTAAACAAAAATACATGCAAAAAAAATCTCTAATGAATGCTCGCAGTTAGTGAAAGCAGGCTGAGGGTGAGATTCCTAAAGATAAAAAATCGAGCCCCTCAGCACGAGATGTGATCAAACACAGTATGTCCATCGGTTTTATACTGTGTTGTTAATAAACGCGAGGATGAAATGCCAAATTTATTAATATATGGTATCAATAAGTTTACTATCTAGAGTGTACCAATGTCAACGTTAATTTTAGATAAGCCTGAGACTACTATAACAAAGTGTTACTGTAGTCTCAAGCCAACTAGCATTGAAAACTGAATGATATGTACTTTATAAACACGAAAACACATTATTATAATTAACCTAAGTATGACCTCACCACATTTAGAAACACAAACACGCACATATATACACATACAATGCATATTCTCACAAGAAAACTGCATCTAATGATATTATAATATTGCGCTAAAAGTCCGCTAATTTACGACGAGAGACTATACACTGACAGTATATTACTAATCCACTGCAAATTACGCAGATGTACGCTGGCATACTGCTTTTGAAATGCCCTTATTACTTCGGTTTACTTCATTTTGCATATCTTGCTAAAACATGCTAAACCTCTACGCAAGCTTACGCTGTCACCGTAATTAACATACTAGAAAGGCTACAATTACGCTAATATTTCTACAACATTTACGCTAGTTGGAACTCTTCCATTTGATTGCTTATTTAATATGAAAATTTAGTAATTTGTGGCGGAATGTAGCATAGTATTATAAAATCAGAAAAATAGAAAGTCAGCGAATTCCAGCAATACCAATTAAAGCTGATAATACCGCTACCATTTTGCTAATTTATGGCTAACCTTTTCTGTAATGAAATGCTAGAAATAGGCTACAAATACAGGAATTAAAAACAGGAAGGTGTTACAAATTGGCCCGGGATAAACAAGTGTAAATACAAGGTCCGGAAATAAAAAGTTTATTGCAGAAAAGAAAGCAAAATGCGTTTCAGAAAATATGTGGAAACATGTGATCTTTCTTTATTATACAACAGAGATAATGTAACGTTCGTTGTGCAACCTAATTCGGCGCGATACTCAGTTTCGGCATTTCCGGAGTAAAAGTCTCTATTTAATTTCATGTTCAACAACAAAAGTCATTTCTTTGGGCAATTCAAACTTTGGTTTTGGGCTATAAGAACGCCCAATTTTAAAAATTTTAAATAGTTGGACAATTAAAAATAAAACAAGATGGCCCCGTTTCATCCCATGGGAAACTCACTGAAAACCTTCTGGTCTGGAACTACTGAGTCAGTTACAACTAAACCTTGGTAGAATGGCCGCCAACCAAGATAACTGAAACAGTTTAATTTGCTTAGTACAACAAGGATTTTATCGCAATATTCCTGTAAAATTTACTTTATTTTATGTTGTCAGAATATAGATCAGTAGAAATACGGCAGATTTGCATTAGAATGTGTCCGAACGGTCCAGACTGCTCGACTATGTTCTGTAATCATGAGTCTATTAAATTACCAAACTAACAGTTTCATAATCTGTGAAAGAGACCAGTAAAAAAAATGTCTTAAGTAGTTTTTTATTACACGTTTTTTTCTTCAAGCCAATAATGACTGAGAATTGTAGGGTAGTGTTTATTTTCAATACAAAACTGAAACACGTTGCTTAAATATGATTTTTTTATTGTCGGATCAAATGCATGACTTCCAATCAATATCTAGCTTCTTCCTATTAAAACATTTCGTTCATTATTAACCTGAAAGATTTTTTTTAATTATTAAATCATTGTTTCGGAAACATGTTATAACCTGGAATAGTATAATTTATCCGTTACTAATCATTGTCTTAAATCTGTGTCTATCTTATAAAAGATTGATTGTAATCAAACATCAGCGGTCACAGCGGGAAAAAATAGCAATCTGTAATACTGGAGAAAATGCATTCCATGATGAATGGAATTGGGTAATGGGAACTGTTGAATACAATTTGTTGATATGAATAATTTTATACGCCTGGAAAGCAATGCTATCGAATGCTTAATTTGTTTCTTATTCTCCAGTTTCTCGAGATGCCGGATAAAATATATATGACTGGAATTCACAACCAACATTTTACATTCAAATTGGCTTGTATCTTATATACCGACTAAGCACGGCCTTTCCAGGAATACACTGTTTGATGGTCGACACACCAAAGGTTACAATAAAATCTACAGGTCATGGCTACAGTTTTATAAAACTACTAAAATCGATATTTTTCTCAAATTCTTGTTTTTTCCTTATATATTGGAATAACCCTCATTTGATTGGTTAATTTTCGAGTGCAAGAGAGAGAAATTTGAGGAAATCTCAATTTGAGATGTTTTTTTTTTTTTAAACTGCAGCCTGGAATTGCTAGGAGATGTGTGACCGGTTATTAGTTCATACCTTTTGCTTTTGTTTGAAGTTACATTTTAGGACAACATTAAGGATAAAAAACATAACTAACATTTTGCACTTTTGATTGTTTTTAGTGTTGTACGACCATGTATATATTAATTCTGTACTGCTTTTTAAATAAAATAGCAATATGAATTGTAAAACAAACTGATACAGTAATGCAGGCTGTTATTGTTTGTATAACCAACTGCATGTAAACAGTGGCGTCTTTGCAACACAGTTTCAAATAAAACTAAGATTAATGCAGATTTCTTTTTGTATTTTTATTTGATAAACGTTAAGTGAATAATTTTCAGTATTTGCACAAGAAAAAGCAGTTTCACAACTATAGTTGGAAATAGAGACGAAAGTGCCCAGAAGCGTTTGTAAAAATCAGTAGAAGTTTTTCGTTTCTCGTTTCTATATCAACATAAATTTGAAATGGTTGGTGTTCCTAGAATGTAAATTATGGTCATGATTGAAGTTGGAAGTACATGTTTATACTTAATTCACAATTATATCCATACTTTATACGTATATTTTTGTAAAGTTACTCTTTAAGCGCACTGGTGGCATAAAGGTAATATTCTGAACATTATATACATCAACATTAAGATTTTTAAACAGTAAAAGAAAATGCACAAAACAATTATGTATAGCAACGTAAATATGCTCAGCACTTTTACTAGTATCGTTACTTTCATTACAGAAGTATATAAATATGAATATGAAAACTGACCTGTGTGTTCTGATACATTGCTGTTTCTGTGTCTTGACCTGTCTCCCCGACGGAGGCTCATCTTTGAGCGGCGGTTGGATGTTCGGTCATAATTACTGATAGACGACTCTATCGTCGGCGTTTGCTGTGGAAATAAAGTATTGATTTTTATAAATATCTGTCCATAGAGAGTAGATTTGTTAAATATTGATGAAAATAGGAAAACCTATATATTTAAGAAATTAGAAGCTTCGTTGCGTTTCAAAAGACAAAAATGATCTAGCCATTAAGAAGAAAAAAAATCGTTCAAACTTGGCAGTATTAATTACTTCAAAATGCAATTTAGTTTATGTTCAACGTTTAAGTAACTTAATTAGATGTAAGAAAAATCCCTTGCGACTTCATAAAATATTGAAAAGATAGTTTTGTTGACATATTTACATTACTTATAATTTCTGTTAAATTATTAGTGTTAATATGAAATTTCCGTGCATAAACCGCTGAATGTTGGTAAACGTTAAGTGAAAAAATTTCAGTTGTATTTGTACAAGAAAAAGCAGTTTCACAGTTATAGTCGGAAATAGAGACGAAAGTACCCAGAAGCGTTTGTAAGAATCAGAAGAAGTTTCTCGTTGCTATACCAACTTAAATTTGAAGTTGTTGATGTACCTAGAATGTAAATTATGGTCATGATTGAAGTTGAGAGTACATGTTTATATACTTTACACTTTTCTACTTGATTTTTATTATTCTAATGTTTATTTATAATTATGCCTGATTGCCGCTGACGAGTTTACGAGGATGAAAACGCACATACCTCTTCCATATTCCGGTATTGTTTTAAACCATTTGCAACAATAATATACAATATATTATCAGACGACTTTTTGCGTACAAAAACACATATAGTTCTAAGAGTTTTAAATCTCATGTGGTTTGTAAACTGTATTTTCGTGGTCCTACACAAAAGCTTAACACGGAAATTCCATACTGCATTCTGATATAAATATTTTATAGATATTGCAATATTGTAAATGAAATATTAATCCAAGTATTAACAGAAAATGACAACAGATAAATTAACGGAAGTATCATCAATAAATCCAATTCAAATAAGTAACTAATTGTACTAATACCTGCATTATATTTCTACTTGGAATGGAGAAATTTGTCTGTTTAAAGTAAATATTTAAAGAGAAGCACGATTTTAAGGACTTTTTGGTTTGTTTTATTTCCACATGTAAATGAAATCATACACACTAGCTATAAAACCTACGTTTGTTTCCATCAGTACAAGAATTTTAAATGTAAAAACATCATAAGTTTATTCATACCAAAAAATCTGCAATAATCCTATGCTCAAGTCGCCTGAAACGAGGAGCGGGCAAACACAGTATACTTAAAATGATTAGGCACCGTATCGTAAATAAAGATGTCTTACAAAGTCAATATTAACTGTGAATGGATTTTCAACGAAACAATGAGTTTATAGACGCCTTATAATATAGATAATGTTACAATACAATCACCAGGGTTTCTATTTGCAGCTATATTTAAGTGGTAAATTTTGAATATTCAAAAAATGTGAATGTCTTAAGCAGTTTGAGGCAACGATATTCTTTTTGGCAAAATATTTCTATTTAGATGCAAGTTCCATTAGATGAAGTTAGAAACTTTATTGCAAAACGTGAACAAACGGAACAATTTGTGAAATGAAAACAAACGATGTACCCCCTGATTATCTTGAATAGAGAACAACACTGCATGTAACTCACGTCGACTAAATGGTGAAGACAACAGCCACGATAAGGCTGAAAAAATTCCGACGAGGCATTGAATGAACATCAACCATTCATTAAATCAATCAATCGGTCGATCAATTAATTTTTCAATCCATCAATTAACCTTTACAATTCCATTAAAAAGTACACAGATTGACATTATGGTTGCAATACAGAATTAAGATGAAAATAGAAGATATGCATTTAGGCTCCACCTATAAAGTATGCCAGTACGGATGGAAATAGGTAAATATTTATTATATAATGAAATGTGTGGTTATAAATGTTTATGTTTGATATAGATCTTTAGTTTGATACATTACTGTTAAACAACCCTCAGATTCAGTATATAGAAAATAAAAACAAGCTTTTATGTTGAAACTTTTTCAATTGAAGTCCTGAAATCAAAGCACATCATCAAAATATTCAAACGGCTATTTTACGTAATTTTTTGCCAATATCATCTTCATAATATATATACAAATTGATCCCATCATTTAATAATAGTAATTTCTGAAACAAAATTAATGTAATAATGGTTTCTTCTAGGGAGGGCCTGAAATTCATCTATCATTTGAATTTATATCGAACCCAAGAAAGGCTGACAAGTGGGACGTTCCACTGAAGAAAAACGGATATTATGCTTTAATTAATAGAAGAATCGCAACTTTAGCAAACTCTCAAAATATTTTGACAGGATATGGCATTTTCCAACAGTTAAGCCTATTCATATCCCCAATTTTCATAATTTTTCCTTCTTTATCTAGGCTTAGGACACCAGGCAGAGTTGAAGTATTTTGGTTAAAAATATGTCACAAAAACCAAAATGTCAAGAAAAATGAAAAAAATGACTATAAAAGAAGTACATGTATTTGGCTTTGTATGTTTGTCGTCCACTGTCATGCAGTTGTCACCCAATCTGTTAAAAAAATTCATCATTTATATATAGGATGCACTTTGCCGTCACTGTTTTACCACTCAGTTAATATCTTAAGATTTTTATTTCAAATGACAGCCAGTTTCATAGAGACGTCGCAGTCGGAACAATATTTAGGAAAATATAGGTATTTCAAGTCATGGATTACAGATAAAAAGCGCAGAATGTTCTATAAACTTGCACAGGTTAGCTTAACTTTTAAGCGTAAATGACCACTCGTTTCATGGGTTAACAGCGTAAATGTCCTCCACCCGGTAAGACAAAGTAAACCTTTGGGTGTTATAAAATTTTAAAAAATTTTTCATACACGCAGAAGACATTAAGATGTAGGCTATCGTCGTGTCAATATCTTGAATTTTGCAAGGACTATAAAACTTCAGTGTAGTAGAGAAAACAGAAAAAAACCTTTAAAAATCAAAGTTTTTCATGACTAAGTTTTCTTGACTAAAAGATTTGACAGGTATCTTACGAATAGAATAGAATCTCTTTCTATTCTCTTCAATCTTCGATGTAAAAGCACCAATCCGATTTGAGTTTGAACCCAACTTTGATATAGTGTCAACGAGAAACTTTGACCAAGTTTCATTGTTCAAATTTTTCTAAAAAACGTTTTGTAGTTTTAACAGTTTATTCAAAGATTTATTTGACAAGACTTTTGATGGAGACTATTTATAACGCCAACAGGACTTTTCATTAATATAATTACAATATAGGTATTATACAATACAAGGCAATACAAGATGTGTTCCTCCTATGGAGTTGTAGACATTAGAATATCTTTAGCTATTTTTCCAATTTAAGAGGCCAAATATTAGATGTTGTCATATATTTGATGTAACTTTTACATATTTTTGGACACAGAGAACAACAACAGCAACAATTGTAATAATTATTCTTTTAATTCAATTATGCTTAAAATTAGACCTTTAGGTGAGGAATATCGCATGAAAACGATAATTTCTCAAACATATTTCCAGCCCATTTAAACATTACTTTTGATGTAATGAATGAATTCTGTTTTACCTCCCACCCGATTAGATACCTCTTAAAATCATTTTGGAACAGAGAGACCGAATATTAAACTAGTACATTAATCTGAAATATACGTGCATAGCAGTTTTCTGCCCTTTTTCAAGTAGGCTTTTTATGTTATATTGAAGTTCAGTACCTTTTAGATATAAAATACAAGTTTACCCATGTTGAATGAATTTGGAGAATTTTTATATGGTACATGTACATTTCAAGAGTAACGTCTTACCAGTAGCATTATAACCAACACATAGGCAGTTCGAGATCCAAAATAGTAAAAGAGTAATCAAATCCAAACAAATCGAAATAGGAAGCCAAAGCCGACTGTAGGGACAACTACTGATTGATGCAATACGTTTTGAAGCCTTTCAGTATATTCTGTGTTTTAGAATTTAAACACATGCAGTTAATTTCTGTAAAAGATTGTTTGAAAAATTTCATGTCAGACAAGGCTGACAACAGGGCAGGTGAATACATAACATAGGAAAACCAAAAACATAATAACGATTCTGTAATTCGTTTTGTGAATATATATACGGTTAGAAAGTCAGTCCACATTTCAGTTGTCATCCGTGTATCCCTACGTGCAACACCGTGGATTACACACACCATGTGCTCTACATTAATGAACAACTATCAACATAAACTTCTACCTACCTTTTATGTGTTTACATTACTTCTCCAAGTTAATATATACATTATTCACATGAAATCCATGGCCATGTAACACTTGTAAGTATACGGTACTCAGAATAGATTACCTGACAATTCAGATGCCAAAATCACTAGAACAATTAGCGATTCGTTTTAGAACTTGTAACCAAGCATTACTAAAGCAGATGGTCGCCTTTCAATGATACTATACAAAAATACAGAGGAGATTACTATCGAATTTTAAACGTTTTACCATTATTATTGTTTATCATTAAAAATCTTGTTAAACAATATTTCACTATGACATCAATAATGAAAATATATTACGAAGAAAAAAATTCGCCGCGTTTAGCAACATGTTATATTAAAACGTAACTTGAGAAAAAAGGTCGATTTCATGAAAAAAAAAAGATTTCGTATGAGAAACACAGCTTATACAAAAACTGTTGTTAAAAGTACACACGACGCTAAGAAACGAAAATAGTGAGATGAAATAACTCCTTTCAGCTGCCCTCAAACTGCTAGAATAAAAAAATAATTTGAAAATAACAGAAAAGCCTAACTCTGCTACCTCCCTTTACACCTCGCAATTGACGAAAAGAGATGGTGGAAAACTTAACCTTATGACAACAAGGATGACTTTAACTGCTATCGAAAAACAAATGCTCACATGTCTTCCTCTACTACCATTCAGGTTTAAAATTAATTTAAAATAATTCACAAGATTATCCAAGTAAATCACGGTGGACCAAGTGAATCAGAAACTATAACCAATTATAAGGTGGATCAAATGAATCAAAAACTAATTTCAAGTTTCAAAATGGTCCAAGTGAATGAGGAAGTGTAACCAAGTTTTACGGTGGATCAAGTGAATCAGGAACTATTACCAAGTTATCGATGGATTGAGACACTATACGGCAGTTTACCAGTACTGGTTTAATGGAGTTCGCGATACACTCAATAAGGGATTTTCTGTTTTTGTGTGATAATGCTCAAGTGTATACTTAAATAATATTAATCATATTTGTATGTCTAGAAAATTATAATTTAAATTGTTTGAATGTTTTAAATAATTAATAATACCGGTGTATATATAGTGTTTTCTTAATTATTTGGATTGCTTCATTTTCCACAAGATTGTTCTATACATGCAAGAAAGCGCAAAACACTAAACTGAACGCAATACAAGAAAAGGCTGATCCGACCTAGTAAACTGTGTATCTTTAAAAAAATCACTTTACCAGTATCCATGTAAACATTTTATTTGTTAACATATGGTATCAAAAGCATCAGAGAGGTTCGAAAGCAGCGAAAGGTTATTAATTTCTTTTTGGTTTCATTTGATAAGAAATGCATATTTCATTTTTTATACTGTAAGTAGAATTAAAAAAAAAAAAACACAGACTTTTGGATTCCAGTCAAACATCCATTCCAACTAAGCATTTTTAGTAACAATGAAAATCTTCAAAGAATCCACATGAAAAAAATTCCAAAAACCTTATTGAAAGAATTTTAAAAATTTCAGTACAACCTTGAACAGTTCACTTCACCGGCATGGACACAAGAAAAACAATGGGAACCACATGGAAAATTTTGAAACCCTGCATGGAACAAGGAAGCTCCGGTTATAGTTTCCAGAAAACAATGTCGTTACTTCCTTGTTTTCGCAGAGTAATGGGATGTGTTTTTTTCTGCGTCAGAATATTCATGTAGTGCAGCTTGCTTGCTTAGACTTTAAAGAACGCGGAAATGAATTTAATAAATGTGTGAATAAACAACGACTTACCTGTGTGTCCTGGTGTTCGCATGCACTAGAGTATCGGAGTATCGATCATAACGTGGCAACAGATGTGTGATCGGAAAGCTAAAATCTAATTAACAATTTATTTTAATAGTAGGTTAAATTGAGATTTACATAATAACGGAAGGTTTTAGAGGCCATCGATTTACCCAATTATTGACACATTACATGTACATTATTCCGTTTGTTCAGCACCAATGGTAGAATAGTCTATTATCGTCTTGATCGGGGGGGGGGGGGGGGCTTGAAAAAAAAAAAATTTATTAAAAAAGTTGCAACACTTTCTTTTAA
>JAULBM010314325.1:0-13925 GCA_032357055.1 Geukensia granosissima | reverse complement strand
GAACGATCAAGATAACAAAATTCGTTCGTGATCGATGTTCGTGAACAATCATTCTATGAGTGTTTTAATAACTATTATAGATGTAAATAACGAAAATTTTGCCGAAAGCTTACATTTGCTTTTCTTCATGGATCTTTTTTTACAATTACTCTCACTCATAATAGAGGAATAGAAAGAGGAAAAATGGATAATTGCTTCAATGACTGTGCGCGACTAGACATTTCTGACCCCATCATGTTATTCCCTTTTTCAAATTTGAATGGTTGGTCCCTAGTTTGAGTTGCAGAACTTTGAAAAAGTGAAAGAGATGATTTTGTCGAAAAATGGAGGCGAACACCCTTTTATGAACTTAAGAATTGTAGGAATGTCACCTTGTACAGACGTAAAAAATTCGATTGTTTTTCTACTGCTTGTATCAACACTCCATTGATACCAAAAATAAAATCAGAGTGTAGACTAATGAAAAAGTCGATTAAGCTCTCAACCGATGAGCAATTTAATTTATTCTTTGCTAATTTCTGTGATAATTATCTATAATTATCTATAATTATCTCAGTCTCAGGTACATTTTTTCCATAAATTTATATTCCGAGTGGTGATATTTATACAAAAAAAAAAAAATAAAGTAAACGTGAAAATCAAGAAAATCTCTATGGGTTTCTATGTTTGCTCAGACCTTGTCTATGAAAAACACTCCCCCACAGTCATCGCAGATAAAACTCATGATGCTCTGCTAAATTGGTAAATATATCGTTCACGATCAAAAATTTTATTAACATGATCGTTCACAAACCCGATTTTACAAAAAAATGCCTTTTTATGAAAATATCTTTGATAGAGCATGAGATTAATGCAATAAGTATATGAAATTTAGTGTCAGTTTCAAGTTCTGACTTTGTTTCATACATCTTTGATGAATTATTTGAATATACCAAAAATATCACTTCTCAAGTACATAACCTGTGTTGAACATTTAGGGTGTTTCGTTGTTTCTAACCAAAATACAAATTATTCTCAAATTAGAACAGAAATTTACATATTTTCTAAGAAATATGAATCATTTAGCTATATATAGAATTACGAAACTATTTTCAAATTTATATTCCTTCAATTATAGATTAAAGATAATTTTGTTGCTTACATGTACCTGCTCTCACGAAACCGGATAAATCGTTCACGAATAATTACCAGGATCGTTCACGGTTCAGATTTCCCGACTGACAATCGTTCACGAACCAGATTCCTCGATTAACCGGATAGCCCCCTTGTTAATTGTAAGCGGCTCTTAATCGCTCCGAGCATCTACACTATTTATAAGTGATAACGTCAGTTTCGCCAATATTAGACAGCTGTTATCAGTCCCCGATCCAAATATCATGCAGTAATAGCCAAAAGGTGCCCTCAACATGTTTTAAGCTCCCACCCACACCTAAATCTAGATTTTTTTTTCGAGTATCCGAGGAGTCCCTTGTTGTCACCACAAACAATTGTTACTTCGTGTCTTGAAAACAAAATGGACGACCCGGAGACTGCAGGAATACCCATAGATCCAGATGTGTAACTGTACGGACGTGAATCATATGGACAAATATATATTCACTCACTTGATGAATCCCATTAAGATATATTCACTGCTACAATATGTGATAAATAAATTAATACATGCCCTTTCCATATCAGAAATGGTGTCTACTTCTCGGAGTTAAGCCCTCAGTACTGATTTCGGGATAAATACAATGCATATTCGGAAACGGTATGCATTAGGTTGTATTACTATGCTTATTTTTTGAAATTATAAAATTTGAGTAAATTTCAAAGAGACAGCAAAGCTGACAGTTAAGAGTTACAGGTCTCCAAGTACCATTCAAGATCAGTAGACGCTTTGTGACGGACTGAAATCGCTCCGATAACTTTACATAGTAAAAACAGTAATGTCCATGTGAGAGGAAGGTTTGATACCCACTCCACCACTTGTCTCAAAAATTTTCGTTGTTATATTTATGAAAATGAAAAGATATGGGGTAAATGTCAGAGGAACTGCACTTCAACAACGACAAAAACAGATGGAATCTACAAATCTAGAGGTCTCCACAAGGGTGGAATACCTCCTTTTGTGAAAAGCTGTAAATCGCCCAAAATGAAAAAAAATATTGCTCTTACTTGAATATCATTAAAAATATACATAAACATGTAAGGGTATAGGGTTGATTATTTTACGCTTTAAAATGTATGTGATGGGCGCTATTTATATGCTATTATTAGTTGTCCCTAATATTTATTGGTTAAAATTTTATAACAGGCATCATGTCAGATTTGTGCCTTCAAGAGTAAGCGAAAGAAAACCAAAAGGCCAGACAAAAGATGAAAGGTCGACAGACACAGCAATCTCGAGAACATGAACAATACGGAACATGGCGCACAATGTACATGTATATATAAAACTAAAAACAAACATACAGCTATGAACAATACGGGACCCACCAAAAAAAAAAATGGATGAACTCGATGGTGTGTAAGGGTAAGCAGTTCCTGTCTCTTACAATAAAACCCGCCACATTGTCCATTTTCATACCTGGTATTAGTCATTTCAAGGTAAAAGGGAAGGTTTCATGGGATCAAAATCTACAGGCGGAGAAAGCTGTTAAATAATTCCAAACCGATTGAAATCCTGGACTTGAAGGGTAACACTCGTCGCAGAGCGGAGCGGTGCGAGAGGATTTTTTAAGCTTATTTTATCTTCATTTTTCACCCGCTTCTGACTTGTTTACAATTTCATGGTAATGATAATACATTGTAATATTATTCCTTCTTGTCTTTTTCTTGTGAATTTCAGAACAAACATCTCAATTAATATCAATGAAAACATATAGTTCTACGACAGTCAGGGGAATTCTGGTCTATTTAATTTCTGCAAAGGAAAAAGTATGTCTTTATAAGAACAACGGATATATATGAGCAACGTGGTCATGTAACAGCTGTCATGCTATTTTCCATTAATCTTGCTCTGAATGATCGAATTGGAATTAATTGCCAAAATATAATACGTTAACCTAGTAGGCAAAATAAAACAAAAAGATACATTATATATATTTATGTAACAAAGGCACCTATTTTACATGTTAGAAGGAAAACTTTAAAAAAAAACAAATAACAAAGCAGATTCAGATATCATGAAATATAATAACTACGATCATCATACAATATTTATAATACATTAGAATGTACAGGCATCCTGCACAAAAAGCGGGAATGAATCTATGGTTAAATAAAAACTCATGAAGAATATGAAATGCAATATTTTATGATTTTACAATATGATTAATAGCCTGTGAGAAAAAAAAAATATTATGCTATTATATAAAAACACAGGTATTTATTAACAAATAAATCAATAATTGGTGTGATACCAGGGACTGTCTCTACCTTCCGTAAGGTACAAGAATGCAGCTCATTTTAAAGGCCATATACAGTAACAATCTTACATATACATATACATATATTTCTGTGATGTTCAATTGGAGTGACTATGCTTCTTATCGTGTGTATAATTGTAGATTTATCACATCTTATTATAATTTTTGTAGAAAAATCAGATAGTATAATTATCACATTACAATTTATTTCCGAAAATGTTAAACATTATATTGGCTGGTATTTACATTAAAAATGAATTCTATATTCAAAAGTTGTCTCCTACGGAATGAAAATAAACGTTCGGATGTGCATGAACATTTTTTCCGTCTTTGCTTTCGTCTTTTTCGGTATACTGGGGTAGATCTGACCGGTCGGGAACAGCGTCTATGTAGGGATCAGTTGGTTCTTTGTCACGATAATTTCTGAAGTAGTATACACCGCCTAACACAATAAGTGTCAGAATAATTCCACCCGCAATTGACCCTCCTATTATCCCTCCAATTTTACTGGTATCGTCCGCTGTCGCTTTTTCTGGGGTATTAGGCACAGTTGACGGAGCTTAAATTAACAATGCAATATGTTAGTTAACTTAATAAAAAAGATATATCCAAACTAAAAGCATGAGTTTGTAATATTTGTCAGCATCAACTTATCAAAAGGATTTGTATTTATGTAAAAATTTAACAAACTTTAGTTTACATTTTATACACCGATTGCATTTTTAACGTCATACACAGCAAATCAATGCTCTCAATCGGACGGATGAAAAAGTCTTAATAGAAACTATTTTCGCTTTTGTATTCTTTTCAACGGTGAATGAACCTGCACCAAAAGAAAAGTCTCTATGGGATTTACAATGTAAAAGGGAGATAACTCTTATAAAAAGCCATGTAGAATGCCAATAGGGAAACATACAACTTTAAATTTAATTGCAAAATTTCCTTCTAACCTCAATGAAACAATTTATTCAAGTAAATGGTTGATATTACTCCATTTTGAAAATATAGTATTTTCGAAGACAATTTAAAAAAATTACAACGGGAAATTCCCAAACTAAAAAGTTTTCATGTGACTGAAAAGTATCTATTGCTTTAATTTTTATACTTTATTGAACGAAATAATGGATTCTACTTTTTAATAAAACATAATAAAAAAAATTTTAATATTAAGGCGTGAAATTTCCATAAAGCCATTCTGCCGAGTAAGGTTTACAGACAGTAATAATATATTTTGTATATTTCAACTCTTATATTAAATATGCTATTTAACTTATTCACTAATTAGAAATCAACTGGCCTCGAATTTATTTGTACTAGTGCACAATGTATCAAAAAACCTTTTTTGGCCCACTAAAATGAAAATCGTGTAATGATTTTGAAATAAGGCATATCAAGATGTATGTGCCGTTATCTCCTTTTGGTAATTTATCTTAACCGTTAATGCTTTATACTGGGGTCTCTTTTGGTTCATTTCACTTCCCAGTATAAAGCATTCCCCAAATGATAGTACACATTTCATAACATTTTGGAGATTTGATCCCCCACAAGAGTAATTTAACTGCTATATCATGTATTATGCATACGTTATGAAAACGTATTTTTCGTCTTTTTACATGTGAACTTACCTGATATGACAAAAAATAGATAGTTTCGAGTCAGTGTTTCGAGTACGCTCACGGATAAGTGAACAACTGTTTATATTTGTTAATACCTTGATAACTTTGTACGAATCTTCATTTATACTTACCTTATAATCCAATTTTTACCCCTTTGAGTACATGGACTGTTCTGCTTTTAATTGGTCGATTTTACAAAATTTGGTAAAACTACACTACGTGCCCCATAAAGCGTTATCAATGCACATTCCTTCCCGGATGGTTCCAAAAATACATGTACATGCAAGGCGTAACATGTTACAATCGCCGAGTATGCACCTATGCACCTACCTTCCCGGATGGTTCCAAAAATACAGTACATGCAAGGCGTAACATGTTACAATCGCCGAGTATGGTTGAGGAATCTGTCATTTTTATTGGTTTAAGCAAATAATTACTTACCGATACGATGGACTTATTTAAAGTATATTCTACATTGTTTAACGTTATACAATTGGGAAATGTATCCTAACTACCTGTATGTCTTATGATTGCCTTGTATTTGTCAGCTTAATACCATTTATTGTGAGCATTTTATGAAATTATATATGTGTTACATTTTATACACAGAATGATGGAGCAAATAATGGATTTATCGAATCTTGTCCTTTCTGTTATCTGTCAGACACAAAACTTATTGTACAATATAAACACAATTAAGCAATATTGTTTAAAGCATAAATAAGCACTAAATAATTTCAAATATAAAACATGCAGAAAATTTAGCAGAAAAAGTACAAAAAGAAACAACGTAAATATATCCAACATAGAAATGTACGAACACATACATATATTCTTAAAGTTGTTTGTCTTAGGTATCTTAGAATTCCTTTTATTGGATATCATGTTTGGAACGATAAGAAGCAGGTATGAATTGGATTTTTTAAGGCAGAAAATCATTCATTATGGTATGACTGTCATTCAGATGTGACTAGACAACAAACATGGACCCAATAACCATAACGAATAATTACTCTGTTTAATTTTCTCTTCTTAATATGTTCAAGTACACGGAGATTCTATTTTGATAAAGCTTAATGTACATGTAAAGGACTGCAAAATCTACGATTGCCTATTTCTCGATTTGAGACAGACATGCCTTTCACGGCAAAATTCGTTGATCTCAATGATTAACCTTTGAAATTTTATCCGTTTTCTTCCGTCTTTAATCTCTGGATCTAACGTAATGTCCAAATTCTAAATTGAAATTTGTATTGATTCATGTACTTACAACACGTATCTCTGCTGGAATATTTCGTTTTGCCAAAAGTACATTCTTCTTTAAGGCGACAACACGGTGTTGGAAGAATCAGTCCTGCATCAGTGTACTCACACCAGCTACATTCAGCTTCACTAAAGCATGTCCTTAAATTACAAATATTACTCAGGTAATTAACCAGATATAAATCAAAACTCATATTCAAATGAAGCAAACAACCCTTATATCAATCTAATATTATTTTGGCTAGATGTTCATCAAAAGTTTGTGATTTTTTGTTCGATCGTCACTGAGAATTTTTTAAGCAAACAGCTGCACGTAGTTCTGCTAGACCAGATGATAATTATATATTATGTATTATGTAAGCAAACAGCAGCACTTGGTCTGCTAGGTATAAGTCCCAGATGATAATTATATTGCAATTTGGAACTTGTCACAACGAATTGGATTTTACCCTTTAAAGTCCTTGTGATTAACTCTATACTGAACAAATTTCGCCGTACTAAAATGGATAATGTATGATCTCATTGACATTTACCACATACCTTCCCCTTTTTACACGTGATTTTCCAAAATAACCCTCATCAACAGAATTCATTAATCGTCTAGGTAACAAAAAGTAGTGGCTCGGACAAGCGACACTGAGAATCAAAAGATTAAGAATTATACTTCATTAAACAATATATCTTTCTCTTAGATATATCTATACTTTACGTACGTTTTTGATTGCTTAAGGTGACAAATTGGTATATAGCATGCCTGCAATCCAGTTGTAAAATCTGGTTCACTTATTCCAGACGTATCGGGTAGTCTAGCACTGCAGGGTAAACTTGCTAGGCTATTAAAATAAATTCATATGCAAATATAATTCTAAATCGCTGTAAAAGCATCGATTTCGCTTTACCGGAAATTCAGATGGATTATCTATTAGTATATTAATAAATGTAAATTTAAAAAAATCCGTTTTCTTTTCACTTTCTCAATGACACATAAATGTAATCTGCAATATTTAAATAGAAACAGAGATCCAGATATTACGATGTTCTGACGATTTTCTTTTTCTTGTCATAAGTTAAATTGTTTTTTTTTCTAAAGACCAGGTGAAATTTAATGTTGACTTTATGATAGTTCAACTGTTATATATTTGGTTTACTTCCGACTCGTTGAATTGCCGACCCTTAGAATTCGAAATTCAATGGAAAGGTGTACAGCAATAAAACAACGCAAAGTTTTCTTAAATGGTCGATATAAAACTGAAATTGGACCTTTTGTACCAAAGTCACTGGGTTTTGCACGCAAGAAAGGGGTGGGGGTGGGGGGTGCTTACCCTTCCGGAGTACCTGATTCCACTCCTGTTTTGTTAAGAATATCGTGGATTCCAAGCCTTTGTTCCTTTTGTTTAGTTTCATCTTTTACCGGTAGTTTGTTTCAAATTTGTATTGTCTCCTTAAACTTAGCACGTTTGATCTCAAACATGAGCATTCTACACTGGACTTAAGATTATATCCATCTATTATATTTACCTTGTATCGTAACGATTCGCACAAACATCATAAACAATATTATGATGACACAGACAATTACAATTAGCGGAAGACGATGAGGGACATTCAAAAACGTCCGGTGACTTTGATCCATCCTTAAATAGAAATACAAAAATAGTTACTTTTACTGATTTTCATCGTCTAAAATATCCTTTTTTGGTTTTTTTTTTAATAAAACCTCGTTGAATCTACTTAAATCAAACATTTCGTAATACATTTTACATGTAAGTCGTGGGCACACACTTTGACTTCCCTTGGTATACTGAAATTATGAATTTTATAGCTGAGAAAACGAAAGAAAGGATATGATTTAAAATAATGCAAAAGAATCTTCAATAGATATTTTTATAAAAGAACATTTTAAGTATGAACACATTTGATTTGTGCCTCCGACAATTATATTAGAAATCTGTTTTGTTTCTTGAAACTTACTGATATTACACAGTGGAGATGTTCCAGTACAAAAAAAGAAAGGAAATGAAAGAAGATTTCATGTGGGATGATGTAAATATACAACACTATCATCTTCAACATCACCAGCCCACAAAAGGCATGTTGTATACAAAACTGTACCTAAATATGAGTCAGGGGCATCGTGTAGTTTCATTACAAAAAACATCAAAGGTAACCCAGGTGTACCCTAACAATGATACAGACAAATATGAGGTGGAAAAGGATATTGGACATATACTACAAAATTGCATTGAATCTTGAGTTGCTTTAGATGCAAAAGACACCAAGAGACAATGCTACTAGCTCTTTTGAGTACTGTGTGTTCCAAAAATCATATCTATGAAATGTTTACCGATCTACATAGAACCATGCAAGTCATATTAGTTAAGTAATGAATGAAATCTCTTTTAAAACAAATCCAAATGAACTACAGATACATGTTAGCACAGAAATTAAAATAAGAAACAACATAGTCAATTTGGCTCTCATTGCAATTCTTGTATCCGATTTTGGAAATGCTGGGACAAATGATCTGATACTTAGAGGTCTTAAATACAAAAAAAATTCCTCATATTGTCCTGATTAGACATAAACAATGGCTGTTAGGCCGTTAGCATTTTTAACTGACTGAAAAATCTTCTTGGCTAACTAAAGAACACTGACAACCATTTATATGTTTTCACCCACAAGGCATCCAACATGTCCACCCATGGTATTTTTTTTCTAATTGGCTGCTTTAGAAAAATATGTGTTAAATCTTTGTTCACGTTAACTTTGTTCGGCAACTCTAAGTCAGGTGAGCGATCACAGGCTTCTGGGAGCCTCTGGTTTCTACCGTTAACATTATCCAATAACTTACACAGCTACAGGTGCTGGAAGGTTGTTTTTGCACTCTTATTATAAACAGGTTGCTTTCGGGTATTTCTCTGAGCTCAAAATGATCATTTGTGTCTTTAAAGTTTAACCCTCCTTCCATTCCTGATGGTAATGTTACCTTCAATGAAATCGGAAGTGTATGATTTTTACCATGCATAGTTACAAATACAACGTCGGTTGCCAAATTCCAATCAGAGGAAACGACTTTAAATCCTTCTAATCAAGTATTCCTTGTTATAATTGATCGTCCTATTTGTAATTGTAGCAAAAACTTTGTCTTTTAATATGATAGCAAAAAGCATTAACCGATAGAGAAAAAGCAGTTAGAATTTTTGTCTGATTTCTCTCTTAAAAGTTTAAATTTATTATTGCGTTTAACACTGAACAAATTTTTTTCAATTTTGTGCTTCGTTCTTACGTAAAACGGTTCATTTCGTTTATGTATGTTCTCGCCAAATATGGTTGAAATAATGCCGACGTGGCGTTAACCACCAATCAATCAATCAATCAATCAATCAATCAATCAATCAATCAATCGTTTTTAGATGCAAATACGTTTGAAGCGTATTTGAAATGTAATCATTTTCACATGCTAAAAGTTAATGTAAAGCGTAATATCGAAAACATATTCGAAATATATTTTGGATATTCGCATTACATCAAAATGTTTTCGATCATGATAATACTGACGTGCAAACACAAAAGCGTTATCGATTCTCACTCGAAGCATATCAAAAGAACGCTTGAACGCAGCAATGCTATTACAAATTTATTTACGAGTCTATATTTTGATTTGTCATACATGTGGTATCTCATTGAAATTAAGTTAAAATTAAGATATTTCGATAATCCAAGTTTAGATTTGCCTCAATTCCTTAATCACCATGTTGGTAATGAAGAAGAAAACGTTAGGTAATTTTGTCAGTACATAACCAGAACTCGCCGTTTAAAGAAAACACATATTGCCTTTTTATAATACAAAATTGATACATCAGTGTGTGAATTACACATTTATACTTGTGTATTGTAAATATATTTGATAGTTGCTGATATACTTACACGGTAGGATCTAAGATTTTTGTTTTCTGAAAAATCCTGGCACTCATTGAAATTCAGAACCCCTTTACTTGTCATTAATTCTGCAATCGCTGGTTCCTAAAATATAAGATAACTTTCTGCTAAATTTGATATCTACACTGTTTTTAATCAGAATTTGAATGTGCATATTTACTAAGTGAAGTTACTCTTACTATTCAAATAATGTTGATACTTTTTACAATAAATGCTGATTGAGTAGTAAGTTATTTTACACATTTCTTGCATCTTTACCCAAACTTGTGTACTTGTATAGAAAAAAACACAATAAATTTAAATAGAAATGTAAGGAGTGCGACCTTTTTCAAAATTAGCTTTTGATCTTAATATACAACCTTTCAAAATATGTTATTAAGGAATGAATTTAGAAGTTTTGCTTACCTCAACCGAGACATGTTTTGGTTCCTGAAATTGTGATTCATCCGTAGTCTCTTTTAATCGAGGATGTACAACAATAAAACCACTATCATCTAATATAATACATCTGTTAAAACATGTTTTAATATTTCATTAACGTAACCAATCGTTAAAGCAAATGAGACAATAGCTAATAACATGATTAATGTCACGCATACAAAATAATAATTGGTATAATATATTGTCATATTAAAAATTGTCATTATCCTTTGGGCTATCTCATTTACAAAAACCACGTCTATTTCAGGCTTTCTTAGAACATTCGTCTTTCAGTGATGAAAACTACCTCAAATGTTGGCTTTGAAATTGATATTTAGTGACGCCACAAACGTAAACACGTACATTTAACCCAAAAAATAAAGCTGGACATATTGAGAGAATTGATTTGCTATTCAACAAACATTTTAAATAATATTATACTCAGGTTTGTTTGACCTTCAAATTTCTGGATCGACAACGAACCTTACTGGACCTTCTCGTTTGTCTGTTAACAGTTACATTGATGTGAAAAAGGAAGTTTTATCGATTTCATTTGTTATGTTTGGAAATTCAATTCAGAAAACGTTATAATTTCAAAACAGAGGGATATAAAGTCTTGTAGGATTTGAATACTAGCATACGGTTACAGCAACCCTAATTATTTATTGAGTACTACAAAATGCTATATTATCTGTCCCTTCCCATCCCTACAATTTTCCATTTGCAAAAGCCGTTTTCCTGTGCCCTGTTGAGTCCCACAACCCCGCCCTCTTTCAGTATTTCTTGATAATTGTTGAACTGGTTTTCGTCCTTAATATGCATGTATATTTGCCACTGGACGTAAAACAACCAACAATCAGTCAATTATTAAAAGTACAAATATTACTTACTTGTATCCGTTTTCACAGGATGGGTAAACGTGATTAATAAACCAGGTTAAATATTCTAGTGGAAAATCAGCCCCAGCGACTGCAGTTATCTTATTAGATCTACAAAGGAAAAGATATCATATGATGTTTTCTACTCTTTTATCAGATTGGTCAGTTGGAAAAAAATCGATGTATGTGTTAATGTTTCCGTGTAAATAAACATTAGTTACATGTTCAGTATCATAAATCACATTTCTCTCTTTTCCTTTTAAATTAAAGCTCAAGGCAATTACATATATACATGTATGCTCTTTTGAATGCTCCTATAACATAAGGGTTTTATCCCAAGTTTAAATACACTCTGGAGAGAAACGAGATAAATATATATATATATATTGCACAAAATCTTAAATTGAAGGCATTAAAGAAAAAAAGATACAATGTACATAATTGATAAAAAAAATTTAAAAATGCATGACTTACCCTGCTTTATAAATTGTATGTTGAAATGACAAAACAATACCAGATCCCCAGGCATCCACGTAAGGAGGCGTCAGTAACATTGTATTAGGATGTGCCAGTACCTGCCGCCACCTTTATAAAGAAAATCGAAAACTGCCTTAAAAATTGAAAATTACCCAATATGATAATTTAGTTGCATATAGTGTCAACCACTTTGTTTTTATCGATGTGTTTTTGATAATAATAGTAATTAAATATCCATATTATTGAATATAAACCTGCAAACTAGATCTCAAAAATCAACTGTCTGTTTGTCAGCAATATATTCCTTAGGAAACAACTTATTAGTTATCGACATAGAGTCGGCTCGATAATGTTACAGCTTGTTATGCAAGAGGTAGTGGCGGAAATCTTTTATCAAAAGTAATTGTTTGGTCTTCATACTAATGTTGATGAAACAGAGTTTAAAGCTATGGACTTAAAACTTATCAAACAAGATGCCCCTTTGTATACAAATAATAGCAACACCTACCGATACCTTGATTATATCTTTTTTGTTCATAATTCAGATTACAAATACACATCCGTGATTCATCAAATGGAATTCACCTTGAATAAAGCCTTTAACAATAGCATCAAAAGCTCATATCTGGATTTAGATGCGTATGTATCGCATGAGACGATTTCTCATTCCATTTCCTTGACGTGGAAGTTCCATGGTCTCCTTCATACGGTGAATATATATCTCACCTTGTTCGTTTTTACCGGTGTTTGTAGCGACGTTTCAGATTGAACACAATCGCTGTATAACTGGCAAATAATTAAGTCAAGGATTTCGTTACCCCAAATTAATTTTACAACTACAAATATAAAGATTTGTTATCAAAATTTGGATGTACTTTTAGTCATCTGATAAATAATGGAATATCAAGTCCTACTTGTTACGTAAGCTCGTTAATTTAAACAAAATTAACGTTGTCTTAAAATGCATCTTAATAAACTTATCCGTAAAGGATATCGTCACAACATTATTATCTTTAAATATGATTTCATTGGTACTAATATTGAGGTCTTATTTTTAGCTAAATACTGAACTAAACAGTTTACATTAACATTTTCTACTTTCTATCTCTTTTAAATTTACATTTGCACTATCCCAAGATTTCTTTGACTTCTAGTGATATTTGGGCTCAAAATTCAATTGGTTGTGTTTTAATTCATACAGTTGTTAAAAAAATTGGTTGCTTTTGGGTTTTTAACAAGCAGACAGCAACTGAGAGTACTCTTTTTATGTTGATACTTTTTTTATCAGGTATAACTCTTGACTGTTTTTGATGTTGGTTTTAAGTAAATGATCTATTTCAACTGAATTTTATCTTGTGTTTTTATTGTTGTTTTGTCACTACTGTACCAGGTTAGGACGAGAGCATATCAATGAATGATGATGACGAATGAGCCCTGCTTTTTACTAGACCGACACGCAGAGTCTGATTTTTAACATGTTAGCTAAAGAAAGCAACAATCCACAGGAGGACATGCTACTTTACCCAGACACATTATTCTGACTCTGGCCCGACCAATCTCTTTTTACTCCTTAATGCTGCTTGCACGTTAACAATTTCACCACCGAGACAGTAATAAGATGGAAAAGAGGTACACACTATTATGGTTAACAGTGTTTACCATCTAACCTGTTGTAGTTGATATTAAAATATTTATCCTACCTATATAAAAATAGGAGATGTGGCATGATTATCCATGAGACAGCGACCCATAAAGTAACAGTAGAATTTAAACTTCTACAGGTCCCATTATGGCCTTCAACAATGAAACAGAATCCAAACCACAACGGAAGCTGTAAAAGGCCCCGAAATACAAATTGTGAAACTATACATAAAACAAGACAATCGACCTAATCTAAAGCAAAAATGGTGAACATATAA
>JAULBM010314324.1:0-24153 GCA_032357055.1 Geukensia granosissima | reverse complement strand
TGATAAATACTCTTCCGCGTGCGGATTGATAATGACAAGATTCTTGTCATTGTGAAAGGGCTGAATGCAGGGTAATTTTCCACGGAGTCTGAAAGCGGAGCGGATATGACCCTGAAACGGAGGATGTTCTTTGACGTCATAAGTCGATATGTTTCGGCAGGATAAAGCGCTGAATGCAAGGGTAAACTGAGAGTTACCGTCCGACTGAGAGCATTAGTTTGCTGTGTAGGACGTTAATAACTTTCAAACTCCACCCCTAAACTGAGAGAGTAGCGAACTTTTTCCCTTTCGTGGAAGTTGATCATGACCTAAACTGGGAACGGACTATGAGTTTGGGTAAAAATATCCACTTTGTATCAAATATTTTAAAAAAATAAGGTTATACCTAGCTACAAACACAATAATTTTTTACATGAGAAAAGCATAAATATTTCCTCATCAAATTTCACTTTTAATATTGTGGTTAAATTTGCTTTCATGATGATTCTCGCTGAAGACTTATTTGGACAATCTTTTTTAAAAAGTGATTCAATTCAATACAATAGTATCAATAGAGAGTGGCCGTGGTTAAAATAAAGGTAACTCGGTTTCTCTGCCAGGAGATGGAACCACACATAACCATCGTAAAAAAAGTCATCCGTGCGTTGGGTGGAATGTATTAATTCTCACACAGTGTGTCGAACGGGAACGTTAATAATATTAATACCACGTTCTCAGCACGAAAGGGATTACTTTGCAGCGTCTCGTTATGAGGGTGCGTAATTTTGCCAACTGTTAAGACTAAGGATTCCACAACCCCCCCCCCCCGAAATAGGAGAGATATATAGAATATCTTAGGATTTTTATATCTTATTGAATTTTATTTAAAGAGAATTAATGGTACAGAAGCACAATTATACAGCTTCTTGCAATTTCCTAAAGTAACGCATTCTCACATGTTGGGAGAAAACGAGCTGAAAAGTCTTTTTTATTTCAGTTATTTAAACAGACTGAAGTAAGTATAATTCAAGAAAACTAAGAAAAGATGTGGCTTGATATTACCTTTCTCACCTCTATGAGATGTCAAACTCCGAGTATAAACCATAACCTTGTGTTTTAAATGGAACTTTACATGCAGCAGTTTGTTTGCTATGGAAACAGATAAATTGTTGCATTTTTAAACTGACATATCTCCGAGGCATATATATTTGAAATATTTATACATGTATAGTTATTAGAGCTAAAAAATCAAAGCCTAAAACCTGCCTTTCATAAATATTGGTCATGCTAAAACTAGGTCCAAAATTGCAATTGGTAAGTTAGCAGACTAACAATCAATCAATCAATCCTTTTCCATAAATTTTTGGTTGTTCAATCAGTGATTTATTCCATTAAATTTTCTGGATTATGATTTTTAGAGTTATTCTTAATCCAGTATATTTCTTTGATAATGATTATTTTGTTGCATCAGATTTGCAGGAAGATGATTTTTTAGTACTATGTCTAAAATACAAGTTTTGTTTTGGCTAAGAATAAATGTATCCAATGGTATGGGCTCTGGTTCATTATTGAAGGCCGTAATCGGAGCTGTAGAAATTTAAATTTGACTGTCATTTGGTGGATGGCTGTCTCCTGAATAATCATGCTTTTATATCCAATACCATTAAGTCTACAAACCATTTTGTTTGGTTTTCTTACAAGTGTTTTAGTGAATATAATTTTTTTATTATCATTTAAATTGCTTGCTATATATTTTGTGTCCGTAATATTTTCTGAATTTGAAATTTGTTTTAGTAAAATATTTTCTGTTAAGATATTTATATTATTGTTCTTAACAATTTCTTGAAACTTCTTCTTTGTCAATTATATTTCCTGTGTTGGATTTCATGGACTATGTTGTTGTTTTTTTAAGTTTCGTAAGGTCTCCCGAAGTATTATTTGATTTTCTTTCGCTCTTTCCGTTAAATTTCTTCTTTTATTATGTTTTTGGAAACTTTTTCTTAGTCTTTTAAATTTCTTAGTTTTGACCTTTTGTTGTTTACTTTTTATCATTCTTTTTTTGTTCTATTATGGTCTCTTGTATCTGTCTTACACTGCATTCGCTGGGCAAATGTTGTAGTTATAGAATAGTGTGCCAACTGTCTTACAATGTATATCCTAGTCTGAGAAATCAGAAAATTTCATCAGAAAATAAAAGCTGTTTTGTTGCTGTTCGTTTTATCAGCACAAAGGAATATTTCTTTTTTTTCCATATGGAATACGTAATTCAAACGGTTTTAAAAAATTACTGTTGAAGTTGGGAAACACTTAGAAAAGTTACACGCTGGGAGTAACTGAAAAAAAAAAACAAAACCTTCTTCTGGAAGATATTCGATGAAAATTGCTTAAATTTTTATTGAAATTAAGGGTCAGTTGCCAGAAATGCGGTTATCATTTCTGTAGTTTTTACTTACAAAGCAATACTTCAATAGTTGTAGGTTGTGGTGTACGTATAATAACAAACATTAGATTTTGTTAGATATTTATTATTCTTTTTTTGTATCAAACTATATGTACAAACGTACTATATAAGTAGTAAAATTTAGGTGGTTTTGATTTTCGCCATCCTAATTGACCTTTTTGGATCGCAAAACATCGTATCCGCGAAATTTCAATTTGATATCACCACAAAATTCCCACAGAAATCAGATTCCAATAACAGATAAAATTATGTCTCCTGGATTTTGGAACCCGGTCATACTGATACTTTTATGTCATTTGGTCATAACTTTGAATCTCGGACACCTTTTTCTAGCGATGTAAAAAGGAGTAGTTTTTGTCTTCCAACTGAATCACATAACCATCATTTGTAAGTCATTGAGTAAGTGTATGTTTCTACATATATGATATGCCTATTAACGTATATTTCTAGTTTAGTTATTGTTGTCTTGTATTTGTTGGCTAAGAGCTTACCAATATTTGCGCTTTGACTCCAAAACCACACTATTTTTATGAAATGAGATATATATATTTGAATATGTTATGTATATTTCTGGATAGTTATCGGTTAATTCATTCTCACTTTAAATCAGTGTTCCAGTTTTCATTCATTTCTTCCGTGGCAATTCTTTTTCCCTGAGGTCCTTCAATCCTATTTGAAGTGATAATAGGCAGACATCATTTCTTTATTGCTATTTATACTACTCATGGAATGGATATTGCAGAGTTGGACAACATGCAAGCCCCTTCAGCAATTCCTGATTTAAAGAAATTAAAACTGGTAAAATTAGATTTTGGAAATACCATTAGCTTGTTTGAGTTGATCTATCGGTGTTTCTACTTGCTGTAAGTTAATTGAAATTTTCATATTTTTCTAAACATTGCATGTAAATTTCCAATCCAATCTACTGAAGCTTGTCCGTTAGTAATACTCCGTGTGAAAACAATGAATAGAACTTAATTTAATTTCTTTTTTCTCGATTTGACTTCTGCGAGTTCAAAACCCTTTGTGTTCGTTTAATGAATAAAGTAGAATTTTGGTCATTTTCTTCCCAGAGGAGTACTTGTCCTCCTTATAAGGGATAGGTGTCATCCCACCTTTGATCTCTTATAACAGTTGTACATTTTATGTACCATTGATTTGCATGTATATACTTTGGTTTACGGTTGCCTCCGACCACCTCCGAATCCCTTTAACCCTTTTAAAAAATGATTATTCCAATTGTTATTATTTGCAATTTGGAAAGGGCAGTACGTGCAATATATACACACTGACATATAATACGAATTGAATGCGCATTCGAATGCGAATTGACGACGTCAAACACGTCCACATGTAAATAAACGGGTATTCAATGCGCATTGGAAACTTTTTCTAGATTCGATTGATTTCGCAATAGATGTAAACGCGGCATTAAACTTTACGAAACCAGGTATGGGACAAAAACATAGCAAAGCCATACTGTCGGAAAATGCTTCTGTTTCTGTTGACACATAAGTTTCAAATACTTTCCATTTTTGATTGTAGGTTCAAAGATCGTCTGTTTCCTTTTCCAAATTCAAAGCAAAAAAGATTTTTTTTAAATCTACGCGATGGGCATCTTATTTTAACTTTCGTTTTACAAAATAATGTTTCGCTTGAGCAATATTAATTTTTGTAAACCTTTGATATTAGACATTCAACTTAAACTTACTACAATTGTTAAGACTATTGTAGTGCTATAATTCATCGTACTAGTACTTCTGTTAGGCATGACAGATGTTAACTAATTAACAAACAAGAATAACCAGTTTCATCCTTAAAAAGATAAATGCCCAGTCATAAGTTTTATTAAGCATAGAAGCAGCAGATTACAGCTATTTGTAATACCCTAAGACACCGTTTATTTTCTGTTCTACAAGTCATATGTATTCAGGCGGTGAAGCTATCGACATCTAAAGTGATTCCCTTGTGTGAAGGAAAGGTAATCTACTATAATTAAGGTTATCACAATGTTACTTTAATACTGTTTTGACACTTTCTTTTCAGCATGGAAGTTTTTCTGGTCATAAACAATAGTATGATGCCGTCAATATTAAAATTGTCACGCAATTTTGGCGGACAAGTATACACCATAATATGATTTATAGCGAAAAAAGTAATATTTTTAGATCTTTTTCTTTATTTACTACCACATGAACTCTTTATCTTTTTTCTCATTTTAATCAGCGAATTGGACTTTGATGCATGCACATCTGATGCATATTTGAATGATCTATAATGTTATGTGTTTTATTGCAGACGACCCCTGGACATCTTATTCCTAAATTGGGTTTATTCCTTGGTTTAATAATTGGTCATTTTGAACATTTCCAATTTATTTAAGCCTCTGTTGGTGGACAGGAAGTCCCCTACGGAATTCACTTTCCCAGTATTCAGACTTGCCTGAAATAAGAATTATCGAATACTTGCTGTAACTTTAAATTTCAACCCTGTAAACAAGCAGAGGCTTCGTATTGCACAAACTAGTTGAAAAACCGTCCTATTTCGAATTGATTGTATTTTAGTACTTCTTTTTCTATATTTGCCTATGTCGGTTTGTTTGTATATGAGTACTTTATTTTGCAATGTCTGGATCTCGACTTTTATATGTTTTTGTTTGAATGCTCCTGACGAGCGGTTACTTATACACATATCATATAGCATATAAAATTTATAACATTCATTCGACTTTGGTATACCTGTATTTGGATCTCGGCTTTTCTGTGTTTTGGTTCTAATGCTACTTCTTGATATGCACAAGTTGCATATCAAAATTTACCATTGGTAAATAGCACTGGTTTCATCTTTAAGTGTTGGGCTTTAGAAAATGTGAAGATGGGTTTTAAAATTGGTTAAGATATCATCAATCTAGTTGAAACCAAAATCTCCTTTTTAAACAGTGAAAAATTCTAATTTTACGCTCAGTTTTTCTATACGAATCTCCTGTGAATGACTATGTCTTATTTTGAACTTTTCTTCAATCTCACTGAGTTGTTTGTCTCTTTGATATGTACTTTTCTTTGCGCCATTTTACTACTTTAACATAAATGTACAGTTCATATACAAACGTAATTGCTTCACTTTTAGTTGATAGCTTCCCTTCATTCGTCCGGCAATTGAGGTACCGTGATCATTATCAACATTCTAGCTGCACTTGAATTTTGGTTGATATGTTACTCTTGCCTGAAGTGATTCCTATCAAGACTTCTTAGAAAGAGGATTGGTGTTGAATAGATGGCTACTTAAACGAGGATTTCTCATAGAAGGATTTTAGTCATCACATCGGAAATCGCCATTATGATTGGTTGACCTGTACGGTGTAAATCTATTGGGAAATATCCTTTTTGGTGTAAATAAAATCAGTTCCAATATCGGTTGTTACTAACGCCGATCATCACTAGAATATTGACCACTTGCTTTAACAAGATAACACTTGTGGAGCAGAAATTACTTACCCGTCCGTAACACCTGATCTTTCTCTTGGTTTTGTAGGGCTCGTGTTACTCCAGCTTCAGTTTTCAGATATTTTTTGTGCGTTGTAATTGTTCTTGGTCATGATCTTGTCTGTACAAATTTCGTTTGGTGTACTTTGGTTAGAGAAACTGTTCATATTAATCCATGGCCTGACTGTACAGCCGAAAACTACAATAAACCTGACGCTCTTGGAAAAACGTAATATCTACATCAACATTAATATAAGGCCTTCAACAAGGTTGGTTTTGATACTTGTGACCAAGTAAATGTTAAATGATATCAGGCGAGAAAAGGTCAAGATCACAAAAGTAATTCATGTAATTCGCTATTATGAATCAGTCGATAATGATGAAGAGAATCTGTTTTTCAAAATATAAACTCATTTGCTGACTTATTAATTTTATTTTTTATGAATTTAACAGTTTTCTTGATAAATACGTTATTTTTATTTGTAATGTATCTTTTTATACAAAAAAAAAAAAAAAAAAAAAAAATATAACGCGTCTGCAAAAATGACTTTTAAAAAATATATATCTAACGATTTTCATATCATATAAAAGTAGATTTTTTTTTAAATCAGGCTCACCACATGTAAACATGTATTTTTTGTGAAAGCCAATTTCAGTTCCTTTAAATAATGAATTCATTTGTTCCTTTATTGTGACAGCAACGATAATGACGATACGTCTCTGAGTTCATTTTCGTTTTTTGTAAAAGATTTATTTGATTGTGAGAAAATTAATTTCATAATTTTTTCCATTATAACTGAATCCGAATTATTTCTTTCAGTTAACTAAGAGAGTTCCATTCTGGGGGAGGATCGAGATACCCACTAATGCCAACTAGTCAGTCATTACTTGACAATACTATTAAACACGTCTTAAAAATATCGCATAGAATGGCAAATAAGCAATTACCACAATCACCAAATTAATGCTCACGCATGTCAGTTTAATTGAAATTTTAATATTTTTTAAGTTAAATGCGGTGAACAACACTAACATTGGTTGAAATTTAGAAATATTACCCCCTGGTATTATTTCAAATAACTTTCGAGTATAAATTCATACCATATATATGATGGATAACAACATACCTTTTGATTCTGCTGAGTGTCAAATTCTATGCTTAGGTATCATGTGTACCAACAAAAAAGATTTTTAAATGGAATATTTTTTTACTTTTATCCTCAAAAAAAGAATTTTTCACTAAGAAGAATCGAAATGTTTGTAATTTTCTATTATATGTTCAAATTAATATACTGAAAAACACAGAAGAACAAATCTAATCAAATTAAATCAAATATTTTATTGGTATAAAATCCACATTATAAGGAATATTACCAGTAACAATACAAACAAGATGGACAAACAAATAAAATATATATATATATATATATATATATATATATTTAACAGTATAAGATGCAATGTCACCAGCGAATTTAACCAAAAAAGGCATAATTATTTCATATACACATATAATTATTTTTAGCCTTAATCATGAGTTACATATTTTGTAAAGCTAAATTCTAATCTTATATCAATATATTTTTTGTAGCAATATGACATCTAATTGACATGTATTTTACTTTAAGCCTTTCATATACATATTTCAATTATACATTCTATATACCCCAGATACACATATTTTACTAATGTCAATATCTTTATTTTAAAATATGAAGTTAAATTTTTCAAGATCATTCATTTCAGAGATTGAGGGTACAACTGAATTCAATTCGTTATATGAATCTTCACGCAGTTTTGACATGAAGTTACATTTTATTATAAAGTTGAACTCATCTTCGGGTTCAATTTTGCATAAGGAATATAATATGTTTTCTAAGTAATTTAAAAAAGGCCAGGAGGAGATAACTCTTAATTTCTACAATCAAAATTTTGGTGTTGTTCATCCCTTTAAGCACACAAGTTAGGGATTCTTAGGAAAGTTGCATACCTATAAAGACTTCCCCCCAAAATGAGTAGACCCAGAACTTAGTTTTTGACGTGTGTTTTAAAATCACGAAGCGCAAAAATAACCATTTGAAGTCCTAGTTACGGACGAAAGTTGACTGGAAATGTATAACCAACTTTTCTAATGTCATACATGTTATTTGCTCATAAACTTGCCATCTTCATTAATACATATTTCAACGGACTGGAATGAACTTAAAGTGAGGTCGACGATAATAGGGGCATTTATTTCATTTAAAGCATTGTTAATTTTTTTGTGTAACAAGTCGTTTTTGGAAGAAGAACTTTTACAAATGTATTAGCTCAACCTTCTTATGTATCAAATGTGACTATTGAGACAAAAACTTCATCATGTTTGGGTCTCTCATTAAATTGACATTGAATCGATGATTAAAGCAAAATGTTTCATTTTTAAGCCTATGATGTTGATGTTTGTCTTCAGCTGTACAATATGATAAGTGCAGTCGCAGCCTCTTTATCGCGTCTTAGCCAATTAAAATATTCGCCTTTTTAACTCATGTCTTGTTGTTTATATATAGCTAACTTATGTATTTTTTCAGCATTGAGACAATGCATATTCTCTTTATTCTGTCAAACTTCACCTTGTAGTACATCGACAAAAGCAAGTTATCTTTAAATGAACTAACAATTCCTAAAACGTATGTATAGACAATACCATATTGAAAACCATCTGCCTTGTTTACATTCATTACGGTTTGAACTATGAACGAACCTTCTGTTGTGAGGCCTAAAATGGGAATAAAAATGACGTTTTCTTGAGAGTCACTATTTACATAATAGGTAATAAATAACGCTGAGAACTCTGTTCTTATTGTTCTGCATTGACGTGTGTCGCCATATTTCTACAGCTCTCCCATGTGTATTTTTAAATAAGGATTTAGACACTATTATATATTAACTAGTTAATTCGGATGTATGTCTATATTTATACTGTTAACTCTTATTATTGGTCGTACTGTAACTAATATTAATTAGTAAAGACATAATATTTGGTCAATAGTTTGTGATCATGGTCTCGCCGTTGCCGAGGGAATACCAAATATTGTTCTTCGGCCATGAAAATAGGAAAAATTATTGATCTGCTTTCCGTTTACTAACCAATAATTTGTAACTTAAATGTAATTACCTGAATGACAGATATGAATACAAACAAACACATCAGCATACAAGCACTTGACACTTCTTTTTCTCTCAGGCTGTTGTTTGTGGTAAACCAATGACTACAATCAGACGCGAGAGTGTGTTTATCTTTCAAGTAACACTATCGAGAATCTAGTGCTTATCATTTTGTATTGTTAAGTTTTGGGTATGTTGAACAGTTTTAACACTTATCTTTCCAACTTCAAAGATAGACATATTATTGATGGCTGTCTCATGGACAATCAAGCTTCTTCTCCTATTTTTTTATAACGCCCGTAATTAAAAATTATTTTAATGAAAACATTGGATTGAGTTGTCTGTTGACAGCAAGCGTCGCCTGACCAGAAAACAATTAAGAGGAAGAGCATGTGTAAAAGTTTTGACTATTTAAAGTGATGAAAAACTTGTTTACTTTTCGAACGCCACAACAATGCGCATGTTTGATAATGTTTTACTATACATGTGTGTCGATGCCACTGCTGACGGACCATTAGTCCAGTGGGTTAACACACCCTGTTGATAGTATTTTGACACCGATACGATCTGTTTCATATATTTTGATGAATTGCTAATTTATTGGCTCACATTCTGTAAGGCAAAGTTTACCTCATACGGTTTTCTTTTTTTTATGTGTCGCTTAATTTTATTTTTTACCTTCCAAATTTATTATTTGGAACTTACAGCAATTAAAGATAATCTATAGAAGCGCTTCAAATGTTACAAAATTGATGTACAATACAAATGACTTACGGTGTTACCAAATAAGTCCTTATTTATTATTTTTATGCATATGTCTTCGGAAACTCGATATCGAAAAAGGAATTTTTAGTCTATCGTTTAATTCTACCTTCCCCTTACAGGTGTTAAACACATCATATTGCTGAAGTTTATCGATTAAATTCCTTCAAAGACGACAATTGGTTGTCATTTATTTAAACGACCGCTGCCGTATTATGGTATTGTGCTGTTGTCGTCGGCGTAGTCCTAATCTTATTTTTGTTTTCGAAATAAAAATAAACCAATAATAATACTCTTAACTCTTCTCGGACGTTATTTTGCCTTCATGTGATATTTTTTCTTCGTGGGCGAAGGTTACCTTCATGTGATATTTTTTCTTCGTGGGCGAAGCTATAATATATATTGAAAAACTGAATTCGATTGCTATATTTCTTTTGCTTAATGTTCTTTAACATGTATGCCAGAAAGACACAATACACATATGCATTCTGCACACGTTCATAGCAAATATTCAAAAGTTAAATTTTACTGTATGCAAAGCGTTTTTCTTTTATAATAGCGAAATAATCAAGTGAGACAGTAATTAATCCACTTTAGTTCATTTTAATTGGAAAGAAAATATACAGATAAAAATTGCAACATATATTTCATTTGAAAGGGATTCTACACCTAATTGGTCAAGGTTGTATAATATTCCTTTTCAACAACTTTTTAAAAGTGAGTGATTGGTACATCTTCCTCGTTGTGACAAATGAAATATTGCATTGAAGATACTACTCAGAGATGTATTTTTTTTTCAGTAGAAAATCAGTTTTGACAATGACTTAAGACAATATATACAAAATAGTTTTACCCTATGTAAAAATGCGCGTGTTCAATCGGTCATTAAACATGATGTTTTTTTACAAATGCAGCTAGCGGGGTATTTACTCCGTGGTAGGCCACCGCACAAACGACTGAAAAATCTTCATTTATGAATGCTTTTTAACGAATTTAGACATGCGGTTATATTAAACAGACATGTCATGTTTTGGAAGGATATTTCCTACTAATACAACTCGAGGAATAAAAAATTTTCCCGAGCCGAAGAAAGACATTGTTTTATAAAGAATGCAATCTTCTATAGCTCAGGCAAGTCAAATAAGGATATAGATAATTTTTTTAAGACAAATTTCATGTTGCTTTTATAGGACGACATTTACAGGCTTGACAATTTTTAGTTTTGGTCAATAACAATTTATTATTGAGTCGTAAGATATTAATAAAGGTTCACCGGGGAATGACACGTCGACGATTATTATATTTGACGGTGTCTTGGAGTATCAATAATGTCAGACATTTTAAGAATACGTTTGATTTGTTTTCTTTGCCATTTAAAGCATATTTACTTCTCATCTGCTGTATTTACAATATTTTTAGAACATCCTATTGTGGGTAATTACAACTACAAAGCTTTTAGTAGTTTTATTGAGACATCGAGTGTTTATGATATTATAGATACACACATGGTTTTCCAATAGCTCTTATCCTACCTTCTTTTATAGATTATAAACATTCTACTGAGCAGTCTAAATCTTTGCTATGTTTATTGCTGCAAACTACAGACAAAACTATTTTCTATGAGCTAAGTGGTGAACAAAGCTCATGTTTATAAAGAATAATTTACTGAAATATTGCATTAGAATGTGATATTTATTATGATTTTATTTTATAGGTGTGACTTAAAGGAAATATTTGTATCCGGAATAAAAAATCTTGTACTGAAATGCATTATCTGAAGAAAGCAACACACAGTGCAGTCAATTGTAAAATAATATATAGCAGAGAATATAGTGCCAGAAGTTCACTAATACAATTATAAAGAAATTCTAACATGACCTTAAAATAAAGGTCATCTCTTATGTTTTCACTACAATGATTGCCTTTTGTTTGAAAACCAATGAAATCGTTTTATTTGAATCTCTTAAATGACGATTTCATCATTTATTCCAGTACATCAAAGATCGTACGTCGAGCACTTTAATTGGTAAAGACCTCTTAAATTTACATCATTTTAAATAATCTGTCGGTTGGAAAACTTTAAGATGTAATTTTCAAGTTTTAAATGAACTTCTAATTTACTTTCTAACGAAGCAACATCATAAAATACCATCTCGGTTAATCAGATATATTTTACCATTTACCAATCTGAAAAGCTGTTATTGCCCAGATTGAAATGACTAACGAATGCCAATCAATAATTAGTAAAAAGAAATCATTAAATTGGATGTTATAGACAAGAATTTATCTTTCTAAATTTAATTAATTGGTTTAAGAGACATAATTTTTCGGTATTTTGATTCGTTTTGCAGAATATTCAATGGAACTCTACTTTGAGTGCATTCTATGCTTGCAAAAATTCATTTGCTTCACAAACACAACTAAACGTTGTTACCCATTTTGATGGGACAGTTCTTTTTTTGTTATTTGGTAGCTCCTGGTCGTTTAATAAGATTGATTCATCTGGTGTCGGTGAAGTTTCTTGTTATTTTTGACGATATTTTCCGCTGTTTTGTGCAATAAAAGGAATTCGAAGATACCAAAGGGGCAGACAGAAATCGTTTAATCGGAAGGGCCAACAAAATGAAACGAAAGACAAACATAGAACACACAACACTACACTGAAAACTAAAGCTGGAGTAACACGAACCCTACAAAAACCAGGGTGAGGTCAGGTGCTCCGGTAGGGTAAACAACTGCTCCACTATTGGCACCCGTCGTGTTCCTCAGTAGTCAAAGCCGGTGTATAGTTACAATCGATGTTAGTCACAACTGGTATAGGAACGGATTTGTATTCATGACAGTCGGAAGATATGATGCAATAACTCAATAGATACTTTTCCAAAGATATAACACAAGTGTTTGCTATTAATTATAATAAAGCGCAAAACGTGGCAAAAAATAAGGATTTTTTTCAATCTAGAAAAACAGGAGTGAACAGATACTCAACTCACTAATTCTAATAATATAAAAAATATAGTTAATTCAAAATTGTACCTGTATTCCAATTTTGATAATCTTACCTAAAAATATGCGCCAATAACGTGTGCAACGTCTGTGGAACATGTGATATGCTGATATACACCAAACGAAATTTGACATGACTTTAGTCAAAATATGTCAAAAGTTCCATCGTTAAGTCATGTTATATATCGAAATATATATGAAATTCCACAGCTCTTGAAGCGAGTTGGTGAATTTCTAGAAATTTTAAAGTTAAACCCTTTGTTGGAGGGTAGAAGTAAGGGGTCCGGGCAAAATTTGAAGACAAATAAATTTTCAAGCGATTTACTAGAGAGGAAAATGATAGCAAAATGGCCATTAACATTGGTATGCGTCTGACTATATACGTTGTAACATTTCTTTATCTCATTATTATTGTTGCAGACCTTTAGAAAATGTTTGTGTATGGAAATTAACAAACATCATGTTATTTGAACAATAGATAATAGTATGCATAATGCGCTCTTTTTTTTTGGGGGTCTTTTTGAGTGAAAATGTCAATTGGAATTCTTGCCTTTGAGAAAAAATATAATAATTGAAATCAAGATTTTCTGTATATACAATTCTGACATTCGATTGACCCTACATATACAATTCACTAACAGTCTGTTTTGTTCATATCAAGAAACAGAACAACAGGATTCATATATATATTCAAGAACATACATTTCTGAAAAATTACAATGCATGAGTAAACATTAGCTGAAACTATTTAATAGTTGATTTGATTTTTTGTTTTGTTATCGAGCTTTGAGGATATTCCGCGTCTAACTTGAACGCCCGATTTAATATTCATATAACATAATTTCTTGCATTTTAGGGATGTTTGCTGTACCTAAAATGCAAGTTATTTACTAATCGAAAAATCTATTCAATATGCTAACACGACTCGACTTAGTTTAACGAAGGACTCTGTGGAATTTTTGGTCAAAACCCTCCTTTCTGACAGGATTTTCTTGAATTCAAAATATCTTGGTTGGTCATCTACCGAAATTATATTTTTGTGTAGGTCAGATATTCAATATGGTCACAACGACTAGGTATATTATAACTTATGACCATAAGGCAACTTTGGTGAAAAGTCATCTGGTCAGAAATCATTTTGTTAGTTGTATTTCTTGCATCGTTGATTCGCATTTTGTTTACAAATTTGGAAGAGGACCATCAAAAGATAAATTGATGCTACAAAGCAATTCAATTAGCTGAGCGATTTATGACAAAGGCATTCCGTAGACATGTTCCGATGGAAACGGAAACAAAATTACTAGTTTGAAGAAGAAACTCCACAAAACATCTCTAAAATGCAAAAAATCAATTAGAAAGTTAGTGATACAAAAACCTTAAACCAAAATTCAATCAGGATTCGGTGTTAAACTATGAAGATCGTATTGGCCACGTTGAATTTCAGGAAGAAAATTAAATTTTGCTAATTGATTATACAACGCAAAAGATTAAATGTAGCCCACATCCATATAAAATTTAAAAAATTTGTGGCAGTCATTTGTGGTTCTTTTTATTTAACTGCACTACGAGTAAGGGAAACAACTCTACTACTAGATCAATCTTTGCAAATTGCATGGATTGTTTTCTAAAAAACACACAGTGCTTATTGTGCTGATTTATTTCTTAGTATGAGTCGATATACTTTCTTCAGACCTATAGAGATTTTCCAAACAGGCAACACAACAAAGTTGCAAAGGGAAATAATTCAGTCATTAAAAACAAAACCACTGCAAATGAAATAGCGTAAAAGTTTGACTTCTTATCATTTAGATCAATATTTGCTATTATTTCAATCCTCTTATATAAACGTTAAATTACAATTTGGAAGCTATCGTGTGCCACACACTTTTGTATAGTTGGATTTATGTGGAGCTGAACTTGACTACATTTTTGGAATTCTGATCTTAAACCAAAATCCCTAGAAAGTCCTATGTTTAATTTCGCCCAGTCATGAAACCATGTCAGCTATGGGCCAATTGAATTTTCACAAAATGGACAATAGACTTTCTTTTTAATATTGGTAGAGGACTGTCTAATGAACGTTTTAAAGTTCAAAATGAACATCTTCGAATTAGTTTAACTTACGATTTAGTGAGAATTTTTGTTTAGATTTCCTTGTTAGGGACGGATTTTAATTAATTTTTTACATAATAGGAAAGTTTCTTGAATGGCTTTCTAGCGAGGGATAGGCGACTATAATATATAGCAAATGGTGTCAAACTGCTTTAACAACTTCCCATTCGCAACCGCGCATTTACCCTATTTTGAATGTCAATATGCATCACAGAATAGCCAGCATATAACCTGTACACACCATAGCAATCTTAATTGGTGTTCTTTGATATTAAGGATTAATTTGGGACACTTCTGTTTCGTCTGTATGCATAAAAAAATTTACACGAGAACCACTTTATTAGCTTTTTATATTGTATTGCACATTTACCTAAAATGACATCTTTTATCTTCTTGTTTATTGCAGACGTGACATTTCTCTAGTTCTACAAATACAACTATCTTAGACATGTACTGACACAATTGCCTGATTTTTCTCTAAAAATATTGTCTCCTGTCAGTTTTGATTACTTAATTCTTTTTGGAACTCCACTATTTCGTTTAGTTTGTGAATGCGTCTGATTAAAACTGCATATAAGACACAATTCAGGGCATAGATTGCTTTATTTAATAAACCCAAAATTGCACTTGAACGGAGTCATTTACAAAAATCCTTTTGCTAAATAAGCATGTTAACTTTATAAGCTTGATGTTCACAGTATGCATGTATTCATGTTTTGCATTACCAAAATAAATGCCAACAAGTGCGTGATGACGAAAGTTATCCGTCATAATTATTGTTAGATCTCGCTAATGGAGGTCAGATAAATGAACAAATACAATGGCGACATCAAATTGGAGTCACACATGGTGAATTTTCAACCCCTTTAAATTTTTAATATTTGTGGGTTTTGCGACCAAATTTGTTTGAATTTTGTCAAGCCCCAACTTCAGTTCCGGTATAAAAAACAATAAACAACATCTTGCATTGTACTTCTCCTACACAAGTTAGAAACACTATGATAGAATAGTAATTTATCAAACAATGTTTTCAAAAATTTGCTGTATTTGTTTAAATTAAAAAGCTATGTTTGGATCTTTTATTTCTAATGGTACTGATGAGAGGTTACTCCTTGAAATGTACATATAGCATACCTACATTCTCCATATTTATTGAACATCGGTAATTTTGTATTATGACAAAAGATAATCTACCATGGGTACATACAAGTCTGCGTTAAGATTCTATAGTGTCTTTAGATTACAAACGAAATTATATCCAACATTACTTTTTGTCTTAAATAAATCGATAAGTATTTAGTCTCCTAAAAGAGACGTAAACATTGCTTTACGTCTAAAAAAAGAGGTGGGTGTGTTCTTGAGTGATTTAGCTTCTCACATATCCGGTTTTGTCAATTCAGTTACATCGTGAAAGATTCAGTATTTCCGATATTTGTATTTTTCTTGAGTCGTATACATTTTAATCAATTAAATTAATATTGCATTCGTCCGTCAATTAAAGACATATTGTATTTGTCCGTCAATTAAATACATATTGTATTTGTGCCTGATCATTCTGCTAGATAATTCTAAACGTTGGTGAAACGGCGAGTCGAATTTGAGTTTGTTCAAAATGTTCAGCTAGAATTATACCAAAATTGCAAACATCGCATAACTTTCTAAATAAAAAATATAGATGAAAAAATATTTTGTTAAGTACTCTTATTCTTTATATGGATTGTACGTTACAGTTTTTTGTTAACATCGAGTTTCACTTAAGTCTCGATGTAGGGAGGGTTTGGTACTACCAAATGTATCATGTGCCTGTCCCAAGTCAGGAGACGATGTTATTGGTTTTTCTTTATTTTAACGTTGTTGTTGTTTTTTTGTATTCTAATGTACCCATTAAAGTATCAGTTTACGAATTCAGGTTTGACTTGTTGGCCGTCACACGGAGTGGGATTCCATTCTTGTTGAGGACCTTGTAGCCAGCGACCATTTTATTCAACAATTTTTACCCCATATCGTTCCTTTTGTTCAAAATTGAGTACAAATTAAAAAAAAACGAAATACAATTTGAAGTCATAAATAAAACGAAGAGGACATTTCTTACTTAGAAAATTGTGAAATATTACTGTCGTACTTGCTGCCATTTACCATATTCAGCAGGACCTTTTTGTTAAAACCGATTTCTATCTTACGGTCTATCTACTAGTATGTGATATAAGAATTTAATTCGAACTGGGAAAAGATTACTTTTAAATAAGATAAGAAAATGTAAGTCCTCTACTATCGCAAAAATTGTGTTCTAGTTATATTGCTTTGTCAGATATTACTTAAACCACAGTTAAAATATCTTTTACATTTTTTCAACCATGGTATATGGGTTATGCTTAGAGAGATCTAAACTTATATCCCTCATCTAACTTAAAGTTCACTTATGTTTGATTTTAATTCTTCGACATACTATATTGCAAACGAAAGAAAAGTTGAAAATATTATATTGACTTCTGTAGAATGCAGAACAGCGAGCTTTTAAGTTTTGATTCATTGATAGATATTTTTTAAACTTTTTCAAACAACCAATGATTTTTGTATGAATAGAAATTTTATTAGTTGTACATGGATTCAAAATGGTAAACAAAACTAATGTATGTGATCTTTTTTGTAGCGTTCAGTTTTTGTTTGAATCTAATACAGATGCAAAAATGTATGTTTCTTTTGAATCCATAGACTACGTATCAATCGTAATTTGCAGTGCTTATTGTCAAACTTGTGAAAATTTAAATTTTATAAATTGATTGTACGATTTTAATACAAGTGTATTGTCTAATGTGCGAATCTGAACTTAGGAGTTGATCGCTGTAACAGAATCTTTAAAAGAAAGAATATGGAATTTAGACATCGTTTTTTGTAAATGTCATAAAAACTAAATATCGTTTTCTTCTAATATGTCCTGTGTTATGACATTAAAGGTGCAATTTCTTTTTAGATGTCAATAGTTATGCCGATTCCCGAAAACTTATATTATTGTCTGTTTCTCTTACTATGTAAACTTAAGGTTTCTGAAATTGCAGATCTCATTTAATTTCTGATTGGATGCATTTTGATTGCTGTATCATTGTTATGCATTAGAAATTTATTCGTAGATCTAGATGCAGCAGTTCATAAATCATAAAGTTTAATAGAAAAGTAGCAATGAACATCACAGATTTTATTATTATTTATCTACTTTCTTAAGCTTAGCAATCTATAATATTCAGCTCGTTCTCTGTTGTTGGTTTGGTCCCTAATGATACTGTAACTTAAACCAATAAAATGTTTTAAATTTTCAATTATTCAGTATTTATTACCGAATAAATAAATTTGCCCTCTTGATGAGGAGAAAATCGAAATACATAATATGGTTCATTTTAAAATGCATTCTCAATTATAAACGGAAATTAAAAAATGGTTTTCTTCTTTGCGAACATCAAAGAATGATATTTTAAAGTTATTACATGAGCAAAAAGGAAAGTCCTCAGAAAAACTATGAAATTATTCTTCGAGCAATATTGCAAAACTGTTTGTGTCTCAGCGCTAAAGAGATGTCGCCATTTATCTTCAAGAAATATTGTTTTTAAACTGCACTATACTGATTAGAATAATGTATTCGACATTCTAATAACACAAAATGTTAATAAAACAAACAAAGTTGTGATCTTTGGTGTTTGATTCTTTTTTAAAAATAAATCTGGTCCACCAAGATGCACGTGTCGTTGTAAAAAACTTGCATAACAACTGTTAAGCCCATTGCAGTGTGGAAATAAAAAAAAAAGAAGGAGAGGTTGGTCATTGTTAAGAGTTAAATTCTAGATATCTTACTTAAGTAGAAATCAATAATCATAGCATTGCAGGAAAGGCATATCAGAAAACCAGGATGAATTTATCAACTTTATTCATTGTTAAGAACCCGCTTATTTAGCTTTGTATTGACGAACTTGAAAATCTCAAACAGCAATTTCTTTAAAACGCCTTAAACAAAGGAAGCGACATTATTGAACTCTCAAGTACATTCGCTCATCCTTATGTCACTTAACAAATTCGAACTTATTATTATTATTATGTCAAACATCATATCTTGTCTCACACGTACGAAAATCCCACTAGTGTTGTAATTTGTAACGATACGAATCCCACGAAATATTCAGAAGTGAACATCATGTAATTGTCTTAGTTCGAAATACCAATATGAACCCTGTGTTCATGTTATAAGTGGAGATCTTGACATCACCAAAGACCGAGATTGTATTGCCATCCTTAAAAGGGGCCTAAATATCACCCTTCAGCAAATATTATTTGGACCGAATGTCGTGATATTATAGATAATTTTACATGCATAGGCAAAAATGGATCAAAACTCATGTAATAAAGTAATTGACAAGTATATAAATAAAGTAATGGAAATAGTAGATTTTAGTATTAAACATTAAGAAACGAATTATGCTGATACAAGTTTATCTCATGTTGTTTCCAGATTAAAATGCAAAATTTAAGAACTTTATAAAACTTTTGTGTTTGTTTCTGCTAATAAAGACAACTTCTGTGTTTGTTTCTGCTGATAAAGACAACTTTTGTGTTTGTTTCTGCTGATAAAGACGCTTATAATATCATAGTCTGTCGAAAATGTATTATATTGGTCATCCGAAATGAAATTTATAGTTCTAACAGGTCACAAGCTACAAACTTGACAAAACAACAGATCTTTTATGAACATCTCAGTAAAGGCTGCATCTGACACTATGATATAATTGGCATCCTAAACTTCATTAAACTCCCAACAAGTCTAGGCTCATTTCCACTTCTAGTATATGCACTACCACTAAAGATTTAATTTTATTACCCAGTTTTAACTTATATCAAAATTCTCATTGTAAACTTCTTAAATAAATGTTATGAAAAATCATACATCAACAACTTTATGGGTGTAAAAAATTCACTAGAACAACTAAAATCTAGATTCCTTTTTATAAAATAGACAGATACTTCTACTTTTTAAAACACTTTAGCACATAAGCTTATTAATTTTTGTTTCAAATCTAATCAATTGGTCATTCAATAAGTCAGGTTTTTCTTTAATATGCTGCGATACATATAATTTTTAGCGATAAAGCTTATAATAAATACTTTAGATTGAATCGTCTAGTAAGATATCAGCGATCAAATTCCTTCTTGGTAATATTTGTACGCTATGGCAACACAGTTTATCGTACCCATAGGCACGAACTGCGCTCCTTTCATTATTTTGATATTGTTATGAATCCTGCTTAATCGCAAAAATAAAGAAGCCTCTTCCAAACAGTATTAGATGGACAAGTTTAATAATACCACTAGATATTTAGATAAATGTTTAACTTTGAATAATCCATAATTTTCAGATTAAGCAAAAGAAATTTACCCAAAAGAAATTACCTTTAGTAAATCTAATACTATCAGTAATGCTCGTACAAAATTGTCTCGTTATATCGTGTACAAAGTGGTGAAAGTGTTTCGAGGCAAAAATTTAACCTAAAATTTAATCAAAAATTTTAATAAAAACTCTCTTACGTTGGGACATTAGAAACAAAATCGTATATTTGTAAGCCATGTTTTGCATAGTCCCGATAGTTTAATTTTCAGATTTTCGCTTAAAATTTGAAGGTCTCTCCTATTTTTACTCGATCTGTTTATCTATCTTGAAGTTTACATATCATCGATCTTGTCAAGAGGATCAACGATAATCTATATGTATTGGAGATCTACAAATTAGAAACCAAGTTAGAAATTCCTGACTTTTTGCTCAAATCATTAAACCACTGCGTTGTGAACTTTTACAATGGCGATTACCGAGACAATAAAACAAGAGCAGCCTTTGTAATGTTAACTTCTACCAAATCTTAAGGGTTTAACCATAAATTTCATCGTATATGACGAACTGGATATATATATATATATATTGTAAGAAGTATTTTCAATTGTTTTTCGGATTAATTGTTTGTGTGTTAGAACAGAAAAAACAGGATGTTCGCATTCTTCTGCCGGAGGTTGTGAAATAATTAATACCGGAAAATAGAAAATGCGGCGGGTGGGGAGGCAGGAACTGCTTACCCTTCTGGACCACCTGGGTTTACACCTGGTTTTTGATGGAGTCGGCATTGTTTATATTTTGTGTTTTTAGTTTTATTGGTATATATGTAATGTTCTGTCTTGTTCGTGTTCTCGAAATTACCGTGTCTGTCCACTTTCCCCTTCGTATGGCCCTTCGATTTTCTTCCCTTATTGAGCTGATGACTTTACATTTGAGGAGGAAATATAATTTGGTGAAATCTTATACATCAATTGGACAAACTTTACAAAAGCATGGTATATTTTTGAAGTAATAGTCACAGAGTCATCATGAAATGTGGAAGCAACATGGTTATTTGTTGTGTTGGATTTTGAACTTCGATTTATATTAATACTGCACAAATGATCCACAGCTTCCGTATTTGTCCTTTTCTTAAATGACTGATATTCTCTGTCACGTTCTTTTGATATGACTTTTTTTAAAACTCCATTTGGGTTAAATATTTCATAAAAGATAACAAAAGCTTCCCTAACTATAAAACAATTATGATAAATAAAAAAGGCACGTCGCCCAAAACACTCGTAGTTACTGAAAACAAGTTCATTATCTATTCTTACTGAAAACTCATTATCTATTCCTGTTAACAAATCACCAATTTTCGCGTTACGTTTTACTCAGTTAATCCTCTTCTATGACGGTTTAAAATGTTTGAATATGCATTTATAAAAAGTTATGTCAAGTCTGTTGTGTATTTCAGATTTTCATTTATCTTTTTGCTTATATTCTCTAATTTTGTAAAAAGCTATTCTTGTCGTTTCTTGTTGTAAGCGCCTTATTACAGGGATTCATTTTTTAGGTTTTTTAAAAAACAATTTATTGGTTTTATATTTAAATACATACATCAGAGAAGTCTAACTTGTCAAATATTAAGAATTTAAACAAAATCTAAATATTCTCACATATGTCGACATGTTTAATAGAACGAAACTGTCAGTAACTGGGACTCAACCCTTTAAAACCTTTTTAATAAGTTTATAATGATTTTTATTAAGGACGGTTAGCTTAATCGGTGAGAAAAAAACACGAATCTTTTATTTCGTATCATCTTTTTTGCCGTATTAAAATTTGTTTTTGAAAGAATCGATGTTTCGTAGTTTTCACTAATGACTTCAAAAAATTATTATCTCAAGTCAAAATGTTGAATTATTTTGGTACCAAATCGTTTATAAATTACGCAGTTTATAATGGTGCTGCTCATAAATTGCATAACATAATCGAGTTTTGTTATAAAACATTGCAAAACAAAAGGAACCTTTTGCAAAAGATCAGAACTTGATTATTTTAAAGTCAGTCAGATCATAAAACTATATAAAGTATTTTTCAGTGGTATTTCGGAGCACTAAGACATGCATTAAGCATTACAATATAATTTTAATGCATATGCTAAATTTCTGTTTTATGACTAACTTCTGGACAGTTTCTAATAAAAACCAGTCCGATAGTTCTGGAGTAATCTTGCATCCCAAAGACAGTATGATGCCTAAATATTTTATGATAAAATAAGGTGCAAGCGAGCGAAAATTTTAATTTGATTTTTTTTCTCTGAAAATGGTAAAATATAAAGCGAAAGTTTCAAAATTGAAGCGGAAAGAGCAGATCATAAATTTTTTATCCCTTTGTATATTTTTAGGAGCTAGTGGGAATATTTTTTTATTTAAATATGTAGGAACATTTATGTAAATTTAAAAAAAGAGATAAAAAATGAAGAGAGTAAAGGCTTTTTGAACTTTTGAATCTATGATTTTAGGAGCAAGCGAATCCGAAGAACAAGTAATTAATTTGGAGTGGCCTAAGTGCAATATCTTATCAATAAAAACAAGTTTCAATGTTTGACAACCTTGTTTCGCTGTTAAAAGGAGAATGAACTGTACTGGTGTTTGAACTATTTAAAGCATCTTCTTATGGATTGCTTTCTTAATTATTTAAAGATAAGACATCATTCAGATATCTTAAGGTATTGTTTGAATGAACCACTGAGTTCTGTTTGAATTTAGCAATAAACCGTGTTTCATAACAATAAAGAAATAAATCTGAAATTAGGCGAGCACAAATAATGCCCATATGTATACCAACCATCTGCCCAGAGATTGCTGTAATAATATCAGATGATGTCGCATTGGAATATTTATCATATGGTTTATCGCTTTAAAGGAATAACATTACTTGTATAAACAGGTATGAATTACCAAGATAAGATACCAAAACGTTTCCTTAATAAGGATATGAGGTAAAGAAGTATAACTGCAATTGCATACTGTTATTGAGTCCACATCCTAAGGAAGAGCCAATAAATATGGTGGTACTGATAATGTGTGTTTTATCTAGTACGTTCAATCACGAGTTAAACGATAATAGATATCTCCAAACGACCAAAGTTCGATAGACAAAACATCTTTCCCTGAATTAATTAGAAAATGGAGGGGATATGGAGTAAATATTCATGACACAAGAATCTCATATGTACATGTACAAGAAAATTCCAAGCAAAGGAACAGCGCTTTGACTGCTATTTGTTTTTAAGCCATTAAATTGTTTCCTTTTTGAAACCGTTTAACTCACCTATTCACATACTGCTTTGAAAGAACGATCACTGGTACTCGGGGCGACACCATTTTGTCTTATCGCAGTCTTTCAGATACATGCGATCACATTGACTAGTCATATGACATGTATGAAGTAAGATTCTGGTCATACAATATCTACCCGCTAAATATGAATAAATAAGTTTGGCAGATCAAGGGAACGACCCCTGACTTGGTAGGATGACTGCTCTGCTGAATAGTTTATACTAGTACATGTATTCCACAATTTTATCAGAAATTGAAACTTTAGCCAATTTGCATCAATAATGACAAGTATTGCTTACTTTGGCAGTCTTCTTTTTGAGTCACGAGAAAGCGATTCGGCCACGTGAAAAATGATCAAAATTTAGATATTCCTTTTGATCCATAATTTAAAATATGCAGCGGTCAGTTTGTCTTTGTATTGGATATATATACTCGAAAATAAAGAAACCACAGAAACAACTTGTGCAGCGTCTTTTTTGGACCTTCATCTCGAATTTGACAGCAGTGGTAAACTTA
>JAULBM010314313.1:0-13925 GCA_032357055.1 Geukensia granosissima | reverse complement strand
TTCTAATACATGAAATTTGAAGTACTATATTTAAACATAGCAAAGTTATATTTTTATGATTATTTTTCAATTTTTTTTATTGTTATTTTTAAGAGATGAATAAATTCTGAATTACTTTTTGTAAATCCTTATTTTAAAAAAAATAGTTTATTTTTTTATTTTCAATATTGAATTCCATAAGACACAATATTTGAATGTCTACTCTCTAAATAATTATTAAATCATAGGTAAATACAGGTAAAGTAATTAATGCATAACCCTTTGGTGTGCCCCTTAATCCCCCAACCTAATGGGGTGTTGTTTTAGGCAAGTAGGCGTTCGGGGAACACATGATATTCCCAGTTGTCCTATATATTTTACCTGTAATTTACAAAAGTAGAAAAAGTGGGATGACACCCTAAGGACGACTTTGTGTTTCCCGCTGGGTGAAACTTTATAAAGTTTGGATTATAACAGACAACACACTTCACAGAAATCATTAATCTATTGAGAAGAAGTGAAGATTTTTTGCCAACAGTTAAAAATTCATACCAACGTATCTATTGTGTGATAGTCTTATTAAGGCAAAGATTCAATAAAGAATGACATTGACATAGTGTTAGCCAGTTTACCAAGTGTAATAAAGTTTAAGAATGTCTGTCTGTAGATCACAACAAAACAACGGTCTGATAATAAATTATTTGAAAGTGTTCTAGAAGAGATGATTAATTTCCTTAATGAGACAATTGTACAAGGTTCGTTCTTATTTGGAATTCTGGAATAGAAACACCACAACAGATACAGAAAACGATATAATGATTAGAATTAAAACTGTTGAGTGGAATCCATATATTAGTTATTCTGGAAATCAAGTAATGGTTTTCGGGGGAAATAAAGGACTTCACATTTTCCTTCGGTTCAAATTTAAATTCTTACAAAATAACAGAATCTCTATGAACTATCAGAAATATTCAATCGTTCCCAATGCGTCCATGATTTGTTTAACTTAGTGAATCCACAAAAAGTTATAAAATCTATACACACTGCACTTTTTCCATCGACTTTCGATTTTAAAGTAATAAAATATTGACATTAAACATGTGAAATTAACATTTCCGGCCTTATGATTGAGTTGTCAATTTTTTACGTCATCTTGCTTGGTGCAAAATTATATATTGGTTTTATTTTCAGATTTTTCTCTCGTGCATATGCGGTTCTTCCTGGCGATCATATCTAATGGATTTTAGACAGCATATAAAAGTCAACATAGGTAAAACTTGTATTTTGCACACATGCAAAGAAGTTCTTTCGGAAAACTACTAATTAAACAATTGCAGCAGTTTGACTATATGATGTTTTGAAGAACAAGGGACTATTGTTAGTCTTGTTCCAATTGCTGTCGCCTTATATCTGTACTGTCTTTGTCATAGTTTGTGATTGGAAGAATTCATAAATTGCAAGTACAACTAGGAATTGTCAGTATGATAAAAGTCAATGAACGTAAAACACATTGTTCGCTTTGGTTTGAACAGGGTTGAATTATCATGCGACAAATATTGCAGGGAACTGTCATTTGGAAATCAAAATTTTGTATATACATGTAGGTAATGGGGGGGGGGGGTTGTTCGCAATACGCTATATTTTCCACATTTTTTAAAATGACTATTACTGTACATTTTAAGAGAAAATATTGCATTTACAGTGATAAAAAAGTAATTTGAATTTCAGGATACTTTTTATCATGGCACTCACATATATATAGTAAAAAACTACATTTTGTCTAATGAAACCATGTCTGATATATAATTCTTGATATGAGATAATAGCCTTCTAAATACTGAATATGTTCATGCTGTTTTCTGTACTTTAAGTTACAGTTTTACCTATGGTTGCAAAAGGAAAGATGTTACCTTTTTCAACAGGCGCTTGGAGCATCGGACCCCTCTTTTTTATTTTTTTGAAATTGTGGTGTAAAAATTTCTTGCTTTATCAAGACCCTATGCTCCAAGCGCCTGTGCCTTTTTCAAGAAAATTTGCGCCGAGAAATCCAAAATATTTTTATTTAACACTGTAAAGGTATATCCCATTTTGGGTATAACACTTTGCGCCATGTTAAAAATAATTATAAAACCAAAATATAAATGTATATCCCATTTTGGGTATAACGCCCATTTTCGGGGATAACCCTATAAATGAGCATCTATGTTGCGAAAGCCTTTCATGTTTTGGGAGCATACACGGAAAGGTGTATATATGACCTGTTAACAGTACATTTTGTAACCAAACGAAGTTCGTACATTTTTGTACGTTAATTATAACCGAATGTACTTTTCCAGGGGTGCCAAAAATCGTAATTTTGTCGCTCCCAGGGACCGAAAGAATGTTTGATACCGGTACCTGTATGTCATGTACCTAAAACATTATATGTTATTAAATAAGGAATATACATTGTAGGTTTGTTTATAAATATACCGAAATTTTGTGTAAACATTTGAAAATTATGGACCGGAAATGTTGTCTGATTTAAAAATCTGTCCCATGACGGAAACAATATCCGGACGCCTTTATTTTCGGTTTTCTAAAAAGTAACCCAAACGAAATAAACATTAGCGAGGATGACAGATGTGACTATGCATGGTACCTATAGGACACAGAGGTAAAATGATTAATTCATTCCTGAAGAAAGCGAAGCGACACACAAAATGCGGTCTTTTCATTTAAATGTATAGATGCACAATTAACCTGTATGCAGTTTGATATCAGAACGCTTTGCAAAGGTAAGGCACAAAATTTTCAAAGTCTCAAGTTAAGGTCAAATTTTACTGAAAGTGAATTAAAATTGATTTTCTCATTGTTTTTCTTTAGATGTAGATATAACAGGGTTACATTTAAAGATGAAGAGAAATATTTTTGAAACCATGTTTTGTACCTGAAATTAACAAAGCCATGTGCTTTTATCGCCCATTTTAACTTCAGTTTTGAACAACTGTTGTCCGTCATTAGATCTTTCTGAACACTTGCCTACAATATATAGATTTTGACTGGTTACTGCCGTCACCAGCTAAACTTAATTTGCAAAAGCAAAATCACAAATATATGAAAATGTAAAGATATCGCGTTACTGTCATGAGACAGAACACCATTTACCAGAAAAAAAACAGAGGGGATATAAAAAATCTAGAGGTCTTTACAAGGTAATAAATGAAAAAGAACGAACCAAATAAACACAAATTAGAAACCTTTTCTGGCATTTCACTAAACAGAAAAAGTCACATGTCATAAATTAAACTGCAGAAGTGTTGATCTCAATCGCCTAGAGTATAATGTAATATAAAATACAATGTTTCCATTTCTATAACAAGTTATTGTTTAGCGTTTCCATTACGCCCACTAATAAAAGTAATACCCTTAGGCAGAAAAATGATTGATAGTTACGAAAACAGAAGTTCTTATGGTACAATGAATTACAGTGGAGGACCAAGCCTAAAATGAAATATAAGAAAATCGTAAAGTCTTGCTTAAATAATTACTCATTAGTCTTTACGCCTCTAATAATAATCCTGGACAACCTATAAATAGCATAATAAAACAAAAACAAACAAAAATAAGATAAAAAGAAGAAATACACGCATTGATTGTTAGAGCTGCCCGGTAAGTTGCATTGAGAAGTCCTTGATGTCATTGTTCTGTTATGTTATCCAAGGCCGCCATAAGTAAATAACTTTCACGGGATGAGCGCAGAGTTTAAAATTTTAGTCAAATCTTTCTTTTAAAATTAATTTTGGAGCATATGTATAATGTCGCACAGTTTTGGATATTATTAAATTAAATTTCAAATCTTACATTGTTTGAACCACAGGTTCATTTGAGCTTTGCCATCACTTTTCCTGTCGTCGTCAGAGAAAACATTTAATATCTTCTTCACTGAATAATTATAAATCTGGTGACTATGTTGACCGTATAAAAATGGCTTCTGCTTCCTATCATGATTCTATTTATAGAGTGTTGCTGATGACAAGAAATCTATTGATTTCTTTTGGAAGATTTAAGGTATCACTCCAAAAAGGGCAAGATCCTTAAAATATGTTTTTGTTCCATTAATTTGGCTTAAAATGAAAAGTGGCTGACATCTATAATTCTTTATCGTCTGTACTGGACATGTTACAAAAAAAATATATCCAACAGGTTTTTTTGTTTAATTTGTACTACACGGTTTGTCTATTTTGAAACCGATCGTTCAAAACATCAGAAACAATCTATCCAAAACAAATGTTTAATTAAAATATCTTCGTGATATTATTGTGCGCTCATATCTGTTTTAACCAAAATCACCGCCAACATTTGGTGTTTAACAGAAAATTTTACATTCTTGTTCAAATATTCACATGTGTTCTGTTGTCTTGTCGAAATTATGACAAACATGTCAGTATAAGTTATGAATTATTAAATTGATTGATTGATTAGTCTTTAACGCCACGTAAGCAGTAGTTCAGCTATAATGTTGCGGGTGAAAGGCGGTTACGGTTATTAAACAGCAATTTTACAAGAACTTAGTGTTGTATCATAAAATCTAATATTATGGCTAAATATGGGGTTATCGTACCTACTTCTTTTCCGGTCGTCATGTTTTTGTACCGTTATATCTATTGAAAAATGATATTGGATATGATCCGACTGTTGTGCCGTTCTTGTACCGTTTGTGACAAATATTGATTGTGACTTGACACCAGCTTTGCCTACCGAGTAACACGACTGGTGATACTAGTGCAGCAGGAGTTGTTTACCCTTCCATAGAACTTGAAATCATCTTATTAAAAGAAAGAAGATGGAATATTTGCCAGAAAGACACACTCCACATCTTACACTAGCTAAAAATATTCAAAAGCAAAAATTAAAGCGTGTAAAGCGCTTTTAGGTATTGTAAGATTCGTGTTGTTCCAGCTTTAGTTTTGTTTACTTCACTTGTCTTTCGTTCCATTTGTGCTTGTTTCTGAGTTATTTTTTATATCTGCCTCCTTGAGGATAAAGTATCCTCGAATTCTTTTAGAAAATAGTTACCTTCAAGTTTTAATATTCTCAGTATCTAAATGAAACTTGTGTATATGGCAGTTCCAAATTTAGTAAATATCATTGAAGACTCTCAAACCAGCTACCTTTCCGAAAAGTACTAATAAACCAAACTCAAATCAAATACTTACTTTGGAAATAAAATTCCTGGAAATCTCTCAGACATTTTTGTTTCTGGAAAGTACTTAGAAACCAATAACTAAATAATCTGACGATAAATGTCTTGATTGACAACATTGTTTAACGGACGTGTGTTTCAACAGACATCAGTTGTCCAATTGGAAAAACTGTACACCCCTTTTCGACGATTTCTTTTCTTTATTCGTATTAAGTTGAGGTTTTACAGAACTTTCTGCAGAAAATAGAGAACTTGTTGGCTTAATCTTTTGGTTTCTAGTTCCGCTTAAAGATGATGTTCTTTCACTGAATACTTCTAAATTTGGTGACTATGTTGACCGGATTTATCACATTTCACTAAAAATCAAAGACACTTTAGAAACAGAAAGGACTGTTTTATACAAACAACTAGAAATTGACAATATCCGTGGGTTTGTACAATATTTTACGACAAGAGAGATGACTTTCATTTTCCCATTGTAAACTTTCCGTTCATGTGTAGCAACATTCCAGCCTCACCAGCATAAGTAGTGTATATTTCTCAGTTGATTTGTTACTCCATTGAATGCGCTTCCTGTCAGGATTTTACTAATAAAGGGTTGCTTCATGCAAGACAGCTACTGAACCAAGGATTTTTCTTTGTAAAGCTAAAAGACATCGCTCATTATGATTTAGCTGACCAGTAAGAAATATGCATTTCACAAATGAAAATATCTTTCCACTGTCGTGACTACTAATTCCTTCCTATACCGGTTGTGACTAAACAAAAGCTTTGTCTGTTTCTGACTTCAAAACTTCTGTCTGCCCTTTTGGTATCTTCGATTTTTTTCATATGGATTTAAAATTAATAATATGGCACTTCAATATTTGTTAAATTTCCTGGAAGACTCTCAAACACGTTACTGGCAATCATACACAAACATAATCAGAGGATGAATTGCAATCATGAGGATTCTTAAGATGTAAATTTAGGGCAATGCTAACTTTGGCAAATTTCCTGGAAGTCTCTCAGACTAGTAACCTTTCGGAAAAGTGCATAGCAACGATAAATTATCTAAATCCGAATATCAGTTGCGAACTTATGTCGTGTTAATATTAAACAATGTGGCTGTTCCAAATTTTGTAAATATTCTGGAAACTCTCAGGTCAGTTTTGTTTTGGCAAAGCAAATTAAACCTAATTTCTTTTTAATTTATGGTTTTCGAATATTCAAATTTTGCTTTTGTACAAATAGTTTCTATCCAAAATAGCTGGGGTAAATGAAAAATTAGCAGGCCGTGGCTGTAGTCTCATGTTTAGTTAATGTTTTACATTGTAGGAATGTGCCTTTAAAGGTCCATACCTAAATTATTATTTGTGCAGGACATAAATTGTGCATGGCTGCTACGACTCAACTTAGTTAAACTTGGGACCCTCTAGGATTGTTGATCACAGCCTTTCTGATCAGAAACCTTCCTGTTTTTTGTTTTGGATTATAGGAAAATTCCCTGTATGGTCCTTGATTAAATTGTAACTTTTGTGCTGATTGTTAATTACATAATCGGAAGGACTTGCCCAAGTGTGATAGGGAACTTCAAAGCTCTTCTTTAATTTTTTATCGGATTACAGGAATTTCCTTTGACATTTCTCTAATGGAATTGTATTTTTTTTTTATCTGAAATTCGACATGACTCCCAAAGGTGGCTTGTTTTAACATTGAACCTTATCGGAATTTTTAGTAAAGGTCTATTTATTGTCAGAAGCTATTGCTAGCTTACTAAATGTAGCATAAATTGCATAGATCTAAAAATTTAGGAAAAACGGCACTCCAACAACAAGAAAAGCAGAGTGAAATGAAAAATCTACAGGTCTCCACCAGGCCTTTAATAAGGTCGGAATTCCACATTTTTAAATAAAAGCTCTAAATCGCCCCGAATAAAAATCGTGTTACGCAAAATATTACTGCTCCTATTATCTAAATGTTCATGTAACAAAACATATTATAACACGATGACTGTATACTTAGCTTAGAGCTACAGTTGAAAAACTAAAGTTACAGAAAATTGAGTGAGAATTATCGATAAATAAGATTAGGATAAATTGCAGTTGACCAACTGTTAGTGAAGTACAAGATACTAATAAAAATACCAAATTATGAGTCATGAGGTCAAATAATTAACATGACATATATACACCGGTTTTGACCCCAACAAACCTAAGGCATTCGTATGAAGGTAATTCTAGCCAAATATATTTAAATGACAAAATTCTTTGTTACTAAGTACGAAAGGGTATTAGTCATTACGTTTGTCTGAGAATAAAGAGTCTCCACAAGACAATTAACAGTTAAAAGCATCGCCACAAATAAATAGAACGTAAATACTTAAAATAATACTGTCTTTACCCAAATGTACACGAAACATGTAATACAAATACAAACCTATGATCACAATTCCTGACTTGGAAAAGGCACATGTGAAATGTGGTGGAGTAAAGCAAGTTAAGAGGTATGCCATCCCCTTCCTCAACAAGGAGTCAAAGGCAAAATCGACGAACAAAAAAGCAGTAAAAACGAACATAAAAATCACACAGAAATTTACCAAATTTGACCAGAGAGTACCGGATTTATATGAAAAATACTTAACAAAATACATGCAAAAATAAGAAATAGAAAAAGGGGATATGGTGTAAATTATAATGACACAAAAATCTCATATACAAGCAAAAGAACAGAGCTTTAATTGCTGTTATTCATCTCAAAGTCACAGTGGCCTTCAACACGGAGTAAAAACTCGCAACTCACAGTTAGTTCAAGACGGCCACTAGCACCGGTTTGAGCTAAATTCTTCGCTAGATATCGACGTTACTACATCTGTGAGTGGAAGCACACAAATGCGGGGTGAGGTAAAAAAAAATTACAGATATACACGGGCAAAAAAAAATCTAACAAAATCTGTCATGAGTTGCCCGACAGTAATACATACAAAATATCAAACACAAGGTTTTAAACCTATTTTATTTACTGTAAGCATTCTACCTGCGACAAACTGGACATGCCGTTGTAAATAAAATTTTTGTTTTGTTGTGATTGACTTTTTCCACACCGGTAGAGAGACGTTAAAATTTAAAAAAAGATGGAAAACCCACCTTTTCTTAGGTTTTAAAACATTGAATCTTGTCAATTCACATAAAAATTCAAATAATATAAATAATCAAAATATGTTGTTAGATATGGGTTTGTCGATAAGGGCAGAAGTCAAAACATTAGACTTTAATACAGCAGACTAAAACAAATAGATAAACCAATGACAGAACAATTTAACTGTATGATGTCAACGTCTTGGTGACTACTGAGAACAAGATACTTTCGATGACTCTGAAGTCCACGAGCAGTGACATTTAATCAGAATAGCAATACAACTATTCAAGCATCTTTTTGGATTAAAAATTTTTATAGTGGCGGTAGATTCCAAAGCAAATGAATATCGAATACCATTTGCAACATCAGATCATTGTAAAAGAGATCCTATTTTGTCCAACCTGAATACTGCAAGGTTTTACAAAAAATGGAGATGTATTAAAACTAAAACGGTCTAAAGACACGTTATACTATTTAACAATCATTGGTCATAAGCTAATTTAAACAATGCACCGGATCTGGAATTTTATAATGATGATTTTGAATTCCGATTTATTATGATTTGAGTACTTTTTTCTGTCACATATACAGCATTTGGATTTAGTTATCCTGTGTTTTTAGTCTCTTATGACAGGTTACTCCTTGAGATATACATAAAAATTCATCATATTTATTCAGCATTGATACACTTGTATTTTAGTAGAAACTTATACACCACCCTCTGTTCTTTCGATTCATGTCATAAAGAACACTTTTATCAAACTCTATTGGTTGTTTGAAAGCAGAATCGACTTTTCGCATTTGTTTTGCTATTGACCAGATAATTTTAATTAAATCCTCATGCTTTCAACTAAAGATAACAAATCCGTCTCCCAACACTTAATCATTGCACCAATTTCTGATACCAAATAAAGCGCTTTTTGCTCAAGAATCTTGTTGCCAAAGATTAAATTTTATTTAAAAATTTAGCTGGAGATTTTTTTAAGAGACACTCGAGAAACGGAGGCTTGATTTTGAATTCATTAATTGCTTATCAAGATTACTTGAATGAGCAATTCATTATATCTCTAATGTTCGTTTCAAATTCAGATACTCTTTTGAACAGTTAAATTTTTAAAAACCTTAAGATTAAAAAATGTAACAACAGAAGTGATCATTTAAGTCAATACCGGTGTTCACTACTAATAGTTCAACTTTAAAATCAAACAGCTGGTTGTAAATAAAATAGAAGATAAGATTGCGATACTAGTCTTAATGCAAGATACACAAAATGTTGACTTTGTGCAACATTGGCGACGTGAAAAAAACAAGAATGGATGCATTTCATATGAATATCACTAAGCAAGTTTATCACAGAAGCTCTGACAAATACTGAGAATTAATCTCTGGCCTGACCAATACAAAGAGCTAATTACTGCTGACATGACCAATTCAAATAACTATCCCTGATGCTCCGACAAATGCAGAGACCTCATAAAAAAATGCTGACTAAGAAACAAGGGTTCACATTTGCCAGTTGATCAATACAGAAAGCTTATCACTGCCTCGTTGACACAATTCTTTAAATATGCAATACTGAAAAAAATCCGCTAACTTATTTACATATTTTAGTTTGAAGCCACCCATTTGAATAATTGTAAAATTTTGTCGTTTTCCATTATAAATATAAATAATGTGTCTTGGCAAGAACTGTGAAAGAATTAAGGGTATTACGGTCCTGTTTTTTTTGCTAAACAATCTGTCAAAAACGGTATTGCCACTGTTAACTTTGTGAACAAATGATAGTAGAAACAACCATTTTTCAGAAAATTATTACTTTTTAACCGATTCTTGAACACTTTATGAATTAATGGTCACAAAAAATGCCTATTTTGATAAAATGTCTTAATCTTGCTAATTTTTTTGTTTGGTGTTAAAATACCACTTTCAACAATATTTGTCATATCGCAGTGGTTAGTTTAACTGGTCAGTGGTGGAGGAAGAGAACTACCAACCTTGACATGCTTGAGGAGGAAACTGACAAACCTTATTTTGTGAAAAAAATAGCATTGGACATCATTACAGGCACTTGTATTGTGGTAGTGTTTAATATAAATGTCAAATCACAAAAAGGTCCCAAACGGAGTTTTTACGGTCATTTGGTTTACCTTAAAAAATCGTATACGTGTATTTTGCCTTCTATTTCTCATTTCCGTAAATTATGATAATTTTACTTCGTTAATCCCACACAATACATAAAACAAGAACCTCACAATCATCTGGCACAGAAATAGTTAGAATTCTTAGCAATAGCAAGGGTCAGCAAATGTAAACGGCGAAAAAGGGCATAATTTTAAAAAAAATATATAATTTAATTAGATTTATTTTTGTCATCAATTAATCTGTTTCACCAGTAAAAACCGATGTCACGTTAACCCTAAATACCTTTATGTTGTCTTTAATTATTATGATTTTTTTGTGTTAATTCCATCTTGTATTTGGAAAGGACCCATAAAGGCATAGCCTGCTGGCAAATCCATTTGATGTTTCTCATCAATAAAACATATGAAATTGGAAATAATGTGAACACTAAATTTCTCATTACAATGATTTCCCTTTAGAGACATAGGTCCAGTATAAATTTAAAAAAAAAGGTTGTTAACATTCAAACCTGAAGACGGTATACACGTAAGTGCATTATCAAAGCATATATTTATATTGATTTTCGAATCATTTCTTTATCAACATTTGTTATCTCCTTTTTCATAGCTGCCAGTTTCATTCATTTTTATTGCATGTCATTTCTGGAATATGCATTCCCGGTTCACACTACTTAATAAAACAGTCGATTACCGATTAGACTATACACCGGCTTTGTCTACTGAGTAAAAGGACGGTGCCACTAGTGAAGGAGCTGCTTACCCTTCCGGAGCACCTGAATTTGCCCTTGTTTTTGTAAATGAGATAATATGAATGTGCTGTTTACGCTTGAAACTGTGAAGTCCTAAAACAGCAACTGGAACGCAAGATATGAAATATATCCAACTCCACCACTTTACTCTTTTTGGGATTTTAATTCTGCAATCATATAAATGAAATATTTACCTGTTGTTAACACAGGCAGTTGTGATGAGATCTAGCAGCGGTAACGATTTTTGAGTAGGGCGTTATGGTAAACAAAAGGTGAAAAGCAGGTGACTAAAGTACTTTCAATATGTTTCGTTAGGAAACGTATTTCCTTGGGAAACAATCATATACATGATGTTTTCCCAGAAAAAAATAACAAATTACTTTTTTATAAAGTTGCATGTTGTTATATAAAACAAATGAATGTTTCCTCAGGATACATAATGAATCCAATGTTTCCTCGGGGAAACTATTTATAAATGATTACAAAATTGTTTTTTAAACGATATAAAAATGAATATTTTCTTTGGAATCATCCGGTTTTAGGAAACTTCAGGTTGTATGTTTTCCAGAGGAAATAGGAATATGATTGATTCCTTAGGGAACCAGTTGAAATAATCTTTAGTCAACTGTTGGTGAAAGTGAAAACGGAAACAAAAAGAACAACGGAATCGATGAAGTCCTTTACAAAACTGGCGTAGGGTCGGGAGCCCCGGAAAGATAAGTAATAAAACAATACGAAACTTTAATGAAAAGTAAAATTTTGACAAAAACAATAAATGCCAATTGGGCAAGATTAAGATTAATACACATAACAAAGAATCACCAGTATAAATATGGTGTAAATTAAGTAAAGCGCCTATACATGTATAGCTAGAACATAATTCTATATATATATACATATTAAATATTTACGATACATTTAATCTTACGAAACATAGGGTCTGTATATTTTTTCACCGCTTGCAAGGCCTGAATAATTATTCGGAAAATCCTCCGCCGCCAAAAACTAAATCCCCCAAACAAACAAATATTGTGTCCTAAATTGTACTAACTTCATTGGCTCGTTTTCCTGGCAAAATCCAAATACATAAAAGTAACTACATGTATTTATATTTATTAGCTCCACGTGCTAGTTATCTAATAAGAGGTTTTTATGTTTGAAAAAAAAACTTTATTCGAGATAATAAAACATTTATTTGAAGAGGGTGATTGAGTAATTATTTGATACTATACTGTACGTAATGAAGAAATAACAAGGCGGAGACAAATACCCACACATAAAACTAATGAATAACAAATCAGTATTGGAAATAACAAAGTATTGAGCTGTAAAACTACTTAATAACACCATGTCAGCACACGGCGCAATCAGCTTCAATTTATTCTAAATTAAAACGCCACCGTTGTATTGCTTCAATTCTTTTGGACACTATACTTGCTTGAAGAACATACTTAATAACAGACCAGCCTCTATATTACTAAATTTGGCGTTAAACTGTTGGACGTAATTTCACAATTTTCATTATTTAATTTGGACATACATTAAGTAACAAAAACTTATGTTTAATTGTTGAAAGTAATATTTTAGTTCCCATAATATTTTATACGGCGGAAAAGCAAAATGTAAGTATTACTTATATACAGAAATAATTTTAACGTTGTCATTGTCTGTATGTATTTGAATTATCTGGAATAACTTTTAATAAATTACAACTAATTTATTTTTAATTTTTTTAATATTTAGATTTATTTTTACACAGATGATCCACCAAAATCTCTACCCGCTTATCTATTACAATTTCTATTTTTTTTAGAAAATCGTTTGAAAAGGCTATAAATAATCACTTGTATATATTTAGATTAAAAACAACTTTCTTGATCAATGTAAAAAGTTAAATATGAATTTTATCATATTTTACCTTGCAATCAAATCATGAATGTTACAATTTAATTCAAAGGTTTTAAGGATCTGCGTGAAATTGACATAACATAAAAATATTTACCTCGTGGCCTGGCAAGAACAAAGACAGTGTAAACGCATTTTGTATATATGAACTTAGTTCACCAAACAAAATTTGCCACAACAAAAGGGTATCTTTATCAAATATTTTACAATAAACTATATTAAATTATACATCGTTAAAATTCTAATTTTTGCCGCAGCTGTGGCTGTAATTAAAATTAATGTTAACGTAGAAGAAAAAACTTCCCCGTGGTGTAATATTAATTTATTCGACTTTTTAAATTTGCTTCATTTTGAGGGTTCAATCAACCGATATGCTAGGGTAAAAAGACATGATGAAATTCTTATTTTCTTTTTCTTTTTTTTCGTTTTATGACATAAAAAATGAAATTTTAAGAATATAGTTGAATTATGTTCTAGCTTTACATGTAACACTGAAGCGGGATATTTATCTATGAAAACATGCCATCTTGAGACAGATTTTTTCAATGTCAAACATTTAACATTGAGGGGTAATGGTATTTTTGTGGTGGGGAAAACCTAAATTTTAACTGCAGGATAAGTTGTGGCAAAAATATTAGAATTCCAATAATAATAATTTTTATTTTACACCTATGTAAAAAATGGAAATAGAATTAAATTTATACCAATATACTTTTATGTATAAGTGTACAGGCTAAACTTAAGTTTGAAATTTGGGTGAATAAGCAAGTCGTATGATTGGTTAATTCTTAAAACAAAAAGGGGATAATTTGGCAACTTCAGAATGCCGAAAAAAGTTTTATCGAGAAA
>JAULBM010314302.1:0-13925 GCA_032357055.1 Geukensia granosissima | reverse complement strand
GTATCAATTAATCAACTGCAGCAAATTACTGTAAAATAATGTTTGATAAATTTCATGCCAGACATGTCTGACAGCTGGGTTGGTAAATACCCTTTGTGACATTTGGTCCATTAGAGAATACAACCTGCTTGCTCAGTGGTTAAAAAGTTTACCAATGTTAATGATTTTAAATTTTAGGACTCAACGAAAATCTGTAAAAAAAGAATACAATCAAACATTAAAAAAATAGAAGATCAGGTCACCCAGCTTTAAATGATGGATTTGACACACGCACATTGTCTTCGACATTAAATGTCCAGTCATTAATGGATTTACATTCTGTTACAATAAAACATATTGTCAGGGATTTGTATCCGATAGAGATCCCAAAAGAGCAATGGGACGTTTAAGTTCTTTGAAAAATGATTTTGAAAATTTGTGGAAGGACTATTATGATAATAAGTATGATCTTACTAAATGACGAAATGTTTGGTTTGAACATTATAGCATTTTGTTTATCTCACATAACTGAAAACAATCAGAATTCATTCATATTTAACGTTCGTCACAAAAAAAACTCGATTAACATAGGATGGCATATATATAAGCTATATAAGAGTTTTATGTTTTGTCCGAAAGCTACCGATGAGAGGTTATTCCTTAAAGTGTACAAAGGCATTTCAAAATTCCCAATATTTATCCAACATTAGTAAACTTGTATTATATTTCCATGTTGCAAATTATATTTATTCAAAATGTATTCAATGAACTGAAAGATACATTTTGATAAATGTCTGATTAGCAAAGGTGGTAATACAACAGAAGCATGAAAACCCCTATTCACTTGCATAAAACAATTATATTAATTTCACCTCGATTTATGACTCTACGAAGCCTTTTTAACATATCAAAAAATTATCTAAATTCAAATTATCTAACAATTACCAAAAAATCCAAAAGAGTCCTTGAAAATAGAACAGCCATATTTAAATTCGCCTAGTGGTCTTTATTACAGGAATAACAGTGTTATTATGAACAATATTCTGAAATGACCCGGTTGTTTGAACAATATCCTAAAACTGCCCGGTTCTAGGGAATACTGTCCTTAAAGGACCTGATTATAATAAATCATAAAATAGACCGTTTATTTTGAACCGAATCCTGTTAAATTCTGTTCGTGATTTAATAAGTTCCCACTTTAATTACTTTATCCTTGATTAATTAACTTAACCAGGTATTTTCTGAGCTAAATTTGGGATTAAGTAACTAAACCTGGATTTTCTCAACTAAATGAGAAAATCCCAGATATTCTCAGAATTTACTAGGAAAAAATAAAAGGTGAGAAAATCCCAGATATTCTAAATTTTACCTTAAGCTGAATTAATTCATATAATCCTACTTTAAACACAGAATATCCCGGATGAAGTTACTAAATGTAAAATTGCTTAATCTAGGATTAAGTTGCTCAATCTAGGATTAAGATACTTTATCTAGGATTAATTCATTTAAACACTTAAAATGGATTTTAAGAAATGCATGAATGAATTAGCATGACACGTGTGTATCTGAAAATGCTTATGTTTATTAAAATTAAAGTATGGCTTTTTACAAGCAACAATTCAGATAATTCCCTGAATATTGAATATTTTGCATTTAAATGTTTATTCTTGTGCCTCTCAACAGACAACAGGAAGTATCATAATAAATTTTTGGCATAAACTGTATTTAATGTTACATCAAAATTTATTATTAATCAATAACAGAGATATGACATTTATTTGAAAATGCAATTTTTCATAAAATATTTAATTTTTAAATTATCTTAATGGTGGATTTGACCTCTTTTTCAACATACAGGTAAAAATTACTGATGCATTATGGTTGTATTGGATGTCCAATGGCCAATCAAAATGCTTAAACAATTAATTCAGCTTAAGCTGAATTAATTTAACTTAAGCATAATAAAATCAGTTAATCCTAGATTAAGCTATAAAAATTCCACATATTTTCAAATTTGAGAATATCCAAGTTTTACTTTAAAAAAATAAAGCTTAAGTTAAAGGTTTAAACTGAATTAATTTACTTTATCTTAGATTAAGTTCAGAAAGTCCTGGATTTTCTCATTTTTTATAGATTCTGAAAATCCAGGATTAATTCAGTTTATCTTTGTTAAACCTAGCTTAATGTGAAAGTAAGTTACTTAATCCCGGATTAAGCTAAGAAATTCCCGGATTATCTAACTAAATCTAGAATTTAGTAATTAAAGTGGTTATGGCGTGCCATACAAGTCGCTATCCAACATACCTATACCATTTAAATTCGTAGAAGCAACCATATTAGCTAAACAGAAAACGACTGCTATTCGTAACATGCTGTCCCTCGTATTGATCATCGTCTAATATGCAGTCTTTTTGGTCTAAAATCTTTTTGTTTAAAGAAAATATAATTGAAGCCTATCACTTTTGATTTTGTTAACGAATAAAAGATTATATTTGTGATTATCAATGTTTAACAAAGGTTAAGTAAGAAAAGGTCCTATTTTTCATAGTCAGTTTTTTCTGATTTCGACAGCAATAAAAATTACGATTTGGTACATGTTGTAGAAATCAACGATGAACTGAAGAGATTAAAATAGAGAATTTTTCAAACTTTCAGAATTAAGAAGCAACTGTATATTTGTCTAAAGAAAGAAATCATTGAAATTTGTAAAATTCCCTGCTTGCTATCTTTACATTTTGCCTATCGGCGTTTATTATATCATAAACGTTATTTTATGTTTTTTCCATTAGTGTAACTAGAAATTCATAAGGTTTGACTGATCTTCCTATAATTAGCGCCGAACGTGTCTGGTACAGGTATAATTTTGGCATTTAAAATATTTTGCATAAACTTATGTAAAATGTGGACCTTGTATTTCTTGCATATATTTCATAGTCTTTCTTTTTAATATCATTACAGAGTATTTCTCTTGTTATGTGTCGAGGTTGTTTAAAGCTTTCCGGTTTTATACTCTTATTAATTTTCGGGCAATAGAATGTATGTTGGAAAGATACAGTTCACATCTTTCAAACATAATAATTGGTAAAATTACCTGATTGTTATTTTATATTTGGCTTATGCCATGAACAGTTTTTTTTTCATTTGGTTTGTCCATGAATGTTACCAGAAATTCATAAAGTTGGATTGATCTTTTCATTTTTTGCCCCAAGCATGTCTTCTGGAGTGATATCCTGAAAAGCGCTTTACACGCATTTTGAATACTTGGCATAAACGCATGTAAGATGTAGGAAAGTCGTGATCCAAAGTACCCAAATCCTACCAAACCGAAATAGACAGCCAAATACAAAATCAAATACAAGGAATGGAGCGTTTTCTGTTACATATATGTTAGGAGTTCCCATCAGCAGCATCCAAACCAAACTTTAGAAAAGCCGAAATCCAAATATTGTATGAGACATCACCATATAAAACTTAAGAAGTAGCTTAATTAAGTAGAACTAGTTTTACCATGTGCAATACCGTCCGAAATATCAGGGGTTTAGAATTTAAATAAATACCGCAAGTTTGAACGAACCGCAAACAATGAAATTATAGCATACGAAGAAACAAAGGGCCAACTGGGGATGAAGGTAAATCCAGGAAAACGTTTTACAGCTTTACAGGTAGTTAAAATTCGATTTGAATATTTGTTATAAATATATGTAACATGTGAACTGTATCTTTTTGGCATATTTTCTGTAGTTTTTCTGAAGGGGGTACCCAACACTAAAGAGAAATAACTCTTTAAGATCATCTAAACGTTTAAATCAAGTATTATCTTATATTAAAATTAATGCATCTCAGTGATCAAAATTTTTAATGCTGAAATTACTATATATCTATTGAACTTATTCCAGAGAATTGTGTGGTTCAAATTTCTTGAAATTTTCATGTTTTCCTTATTTCATCAAAGTAAATGTCTAAACAAAATATAAAGAAAATTAAGAGTGGAAATTATTTTATTGATGGTGTAGGGTACCTCCTTAAACAAGTTACTGTAAATAAATGTTTGTCCTAAAACTAATATCAAGTTTGAGTGCTTTTCTCTAATATACAGATATTTCTCTATTAAATCATTGTTTTCCTTGCTTCATTTAAATCCTTCAGAAGCTGTTAAAAATTTTCTATCTTAATTTCAATTCCGATAAAATCAACAACTTTTTCTCTTTTTTTTTGAAGAAATGCAACACTGGCAATCCCTGTAAACTGGGACTCATTGGACAAAGGGTTATATATATAAGTTCATTAATAGAAGAATATGCTATGTATAACTGTTTACTTTTATCTAAATAATACTGTGAAGTATTTTCTGTGTGTATAACAAGTGATAGGGTTTTATCCTTGGTCAAAGGTTTAAGCAAAGTCTTTTGTCTTCATGCCACAGAATTTGCTAGTTACACAGTGATGAATCTAAGCTTTAACCAATTCTTACCAAATTAATAGTTACAAAGAAATGTTTATCATAGGATTTTAACCAATCTTATCAAATTATTAGTATCAAAGACATGTTTATCACAGTATTTTAAACAATTCTTACCAAATTAGTAGTATCAAAGACATGTTTATCACAGTTTTTTAAACAATTCCTACCAAATTAGTAGTATCAAAGACATGTTTATCACAGTATTTTAACCAATTCTTACCAAATTATTGGTATCAAAGAAGTGTTTATCAAAGGATTTTAACCAATTCTTACCAAATTATTAGTATTAAAGAAGTGTTTATCATATGATTCAGGAAACAGTGGAGAATTATAAGCTGTTAAAGGATCTGTCAAACCCCATCCGTTATAATCGTATCCCATCAGGTTGACAAAATCTACAGCTCTGTAAATAAAAAAAAAACAATAAAATATAAAATCTACAATTTACTTCATTAAATCTGATGGAAAACTACACATACCATATATTCCTAAGACTGTTTTCCTGGACCCTTTGACTGTTTTATTTTAAAAATGGTTAACAATATAAAAATACAAATGTGCTTCCAAAAGTTTTAGCTGCATTTATTCAAAATGAGTGATTTTTGAAAAACAAACACCATTGAAAGTGGAAAAAAATATATTCTATAACATGCAAAATTTCATTTTTATCCTATTTTTATAAGACTGAAAGCTTTTTCTACAGCTATAACATAAGTTATACAAATTCCATAGAAGTACCACTGTGCTTCAGTTTGTTGGAGAGTGCCACTGCAGATAAAAGAACACTGCTTTTCTTAAGGTCTAAGTTTGCTGATTACAAATGCTGACCTTGAGATGTTTTTTTCCACTCCTTCTACATCTCATTAGATATTTGTTTGTCTGTTTTTAATGCTCCTCCAAATCTTTACAGCATCTTCCACACAACCCTACAACCAATCTTAAGAACAAAAAATTCTTACTTGCCAATATATTTGAACTCATAAATTGTTTCCGCCATAGTTTTGCCAGCAGACACAGCAGCTGTCAGCAGTAGTCTTGGTCTACTTGACTGGTCAGCCTCATTTTCAAATGCTCGCCTTAATTCCTACAATCAAAACAGTTTTTTTTAACTATCAAAGTATCATTTTGTCCTTCATATTTTTACATTAATTTGATTGTGATTTAATGGTATACAAGCAACTTTATTATGTAATACATGAACTAGATGATGAGTGATACAAGTGAAAAAAAGGCTTTCTTTGCTGTAATAAATGTCTTTCACTTTTTTACAACAAGTGTTCATGTGAGAACAAGTGAGACCTAATGATGTCTGGACCTGCGTCCTTTGCATTATTTCCGTTAAATTTAGAGGATCAATATTTCCTGCTAATATGCACAACTAAATATGATGTTCTTACTGTATACCAAATTTCTTTGAATTTGGCTGGGTAGTTTCAGAGGAGTTGGGATGACAAGGTTGTTTATGAGTATTTTCTAAGCTCCAAGGGGCATAACTGTAATAAAAATGAGGGGATCAAAATTTCCAGGCAATATGCAAAACTTCATTTGATGTCCTATCTACATACCAAGTTTCATGAAAATCGCATAAGTAGTTTCAGAGGAGTTGCGCTGACAAGGTCATTTATGACTATTTTCTAAGTTCCAAGGGGTATAACTCTCATAAAAATCAGGAGATCAAAATTTCCTGGCAATATGCCAAACCACATATGATGTCCTATCTACATTACATACCAAGTTTCCTTGAAAATCGGATCCATGACAAGCTTATTGGGACGGACGGACGGACAGACAGACGTGCAGACGGACAGAGTGACCCGACTCCTAGACCTGCTTCCACCACTGGCGAAGCAGGTAAAAATACTGAAAACAGAAAGAACATAGCCGTAGCCAGAGATTTCCAAGAGGACTTACATTGACTCACAAGGTGACCTTCACAGTTGGGGGTCTGGGGTATTTGGTGCAAAATCTTGGAATCTAGCCATTTCCTGTCAAACTTCAATCAGAATTGTGAGTTTAATTGTGCTTATTGGTTTTCAAGTATGGAGGGTGGTTCGTCCAAACCCCCCTGGCTACAGGTATGAAGAATACACAGTAGTATGTGCTTCATTGTTTATTTGTATGTTTGCTTAATACAGGCAACCTCTGACGAATTAAACAGAAAATATGTATTGTGTGTCCAGTACACCCTTTATTGCAAGGTACAAAGTTGAGCACATACTAACATGCTATAGGTATCACCCTACACTACAGGAAATATAAGTCAACTATTTTAACTTTTGATTCTAATATGGTAAATATGTAATAGAAAACTGCTAACAATACATACTTTCCACAAACAACATTCTGACATTGATACACATTGTGAAGTCATAGCACATAATGTATGGAGAATTTACAATAGGTAAATCCAATTGACTTTTTCAGCCCCCATTTATTAGAATTTTTAAAATCTGTATTTTTACCTGTAATTGATACTTGTATCAGTCACATTGTAATGATATGGAATGTTATTTTGACGAACTACAGAAACCTGCAAAAAGTATTCGGTCACTGTAATTTTTCTCTATTTCATATAAAACCACAATTTTTCAAAAAATTATTTTGAAGTTATTCCTTGTTCGATTTAAATAAATTTTATATCCATAAAAGCAGAATGTTTTATAGTTTTATTGTTTACTTACATTTTATTTTCTGATTTGTTGTTTTGAAGAACTGACAATTTAAACGGAGAATTAAACTTTGATATCACAATTTTACTTACATATATAGGGAATTATGACACCAAAAAATAATTATTCTGGTTAAATTATTGCTCCTTTTGACTTGCAAGTCTGAAAATTATGTAAAAATAAATAATGAAACTGTGAAACATTTTGTGTTTAATGGTGAAATTTTATTGGAATCAGATAACAAACCACTTCACAATAACTTTTTGAAAAAATGTGGTTATATATGAAGTATATAGTGAAAAACAATAGTGACCGAATACTTATTGCAGGCCTCTGTATATTCATAACATTATGCAAACTAATGGCAATGTTAGTTACATATATTGTGACACCTTATCAATGCAAAAATAATTCACTTCATTATTTCTTACAAAGCATGGTTTCATAGTATGTTTCAATATTTTAAAGGTAAGATTATTTAGAAAATGTAAGAAAAATGCAATATATGCAACTTGTGGTGGTACAACTGTTTGTATCATTTCTTGTCAGTTGTAAAAAGTCTCATTGTAACTCAAGACTCTGCATCTTGCAGGAATAAGGTGTTTTAAAGCTGACTCAACATGATACTGCCAGTTGTACCACCACATTATTCATATAATGTTTATATGCCTACTGTAAGAACAATACTGAAGTTATGAATCTGTGCATGTGGTTTACTGAGCACTGGCCATCCTGGAAACTCCCAGTCCACATCTAAACCATCAAAACCATACTTCCTCAGGAAAACTACAGAACTGTTTACATACCTGTAAAATATCAACAGGAAAAATTACCTCAGCATACAGTGGGAATAACATTTCACTTCTATCAATCTGTCTAAGGGGGTTGCAAACATGGAAACAAGTGAATTAGAAGTCTGAAAAACATTGGAAAAAAATAAAAATCAGGAAACACAAAGCACAAGCAAAACGTCAATAAGTTCAGCAAGAGAACTAGTAAAATTTTCCTTCATTTCAATTTTTTCTAAAGAAGTCATATGATATTGATAAAAAATCTACTGGTTTATCTCAGATTAACAAGCCCCCAATAAACAACTATAAATAAACTCCTGGCTTGATTTGAATTATCTCCTGTTTATTTTAACAGCAGAAGAAATAAGATGTCTGGACACAAAGCAATAGAAATAAATTATACTCTATGTCAGGCCATTGTTGAAACGGGTAAAAAAGGTTGTGAAAAAAAGTGTCTGCTGTATTCTTATAAAATAGTGTTTATTTTGTAGATTGAAAAAAGTGCAAGCAAGTTGCAATAATACTTTTTAGCAATCTCAATGTATTTTTCTACAGGGAATTTAAATTATAAAATCAACCATTTGTTTGCTGGAAGTGCCTCTTTGCAGGCGCTAGCGCGAGACCAGGAGTACACATTGTCAACACTGCCTAATAATTAAGTAATTAAACTAGAAAAAGATAATATGCAAAAATGGTTTGAGGCGATCCTGAATGGAAATTTTACATTCTTCTTATATGAATCACGAGAGAAGATCCCAACAAAAGAAATATTTGCAATTTTTTTATTTCTTTATCTAGGTCAAACTTAAGCACTCCCACCAAAAACAAAGCTGGCTGACCCTAAACGTTAAAACTGTAGAAAAATTCAGGGGCAAACAATAGTATTAAAAACGTTTTTGGATTGTGTCAAACATAAACTGTTAACTATGGATAATTTTTCTTTTTATTCAAAATAAACATAAAGGCTTGAAAATTACACTATCACACTCCACAAAAGCCTGACATAGGATATAGATAACAACAAAATCATGCAGTCACAAGAGTGTAAAGAATAAAAGATTAAAGCATGAATGTTCAAAAATTAGAAAGGCTAAAACTATTGCATAAAAATAACCCTTAATGCATGTTTAGTCCTGGTTTGCAAACATTTAATTACAGGTTTAAATAAACCTAGGAGAAACTGTTGTTTTATATATCATCTGCACATCTTGAAATGAATAATTGTTCTATAGAAAAAAGACCTAACAGTATTTTAGTATTGTGTATATTGTGCATATGAATAATATATTTTTTCTGTTGATGACTGTGAAACCTTGAATTAAGGTAACTGTGATTATATACCACAGAAATATACATTATTTTTTTCTTGTTGGTAAAATTAATACATGTATGGTAACAGCTGCAAAAAATAAAAAAAATTGCATAAAAAGTTAGAATTACAATTGGATGCAAGCTTATCATGAGTGAAAAGTATTCTGCATAAACAAATAAATGCTAGCTGGTAATTAAGTTGTGAGATGTTCTCACAAGCTTTAGCCATTATAAATATGGAAAGTATTTCTTTTCTCGTCATGTTTAACCTCTAATTGTAAACCTTGTCTCGTGGACAGTATTCAACATGTAAATCCCTGCTAAACTGTTGTCTCTTCTGACAAACATAGACCTGGATGGAAAACAGGTTGTTTTCTGCTTCATCTAACCTGATTGAAGTTAGACTAACATGGTCAAAGGTTCCGGAGCCAGTCGCTACAGCTGCAACTGAGAAACCAAACCAGGCCCCAAAAAAGAAGTGTACATAGCCCTTCACCAAAAGAAGAAATGCAAAACATTTGGACCAGTGGAGGAAGAAGAAAGCTAATGCCGTTGCAGAGAAGAAAGAAACAACATGTCAAATGGCAGACATTATGACACAAACATTCCGACACAATGGACAGCAGCTGTAATACACCACTGCTATTAATGACGCCTACCAGGGAGAGAGCTAAACAAGACAGACCTAGGGTTCAAGGAAAGAATTTAAAACCAAACAAATACAGAACTGAGCCCAAACACGAACAATTGAATCGATCAGAGTCAGTAACTAGTCTGTACGACCCTAGCAGACTATGTTACTGAATGCTTTACAAGGACAGCACTGAGAATTATACTGAAGCCTTTGATATTGACAATCCTGATAACTGTCAGACTCAGAAGCAGACACAGACCTTGGCGAGCGCCCACCTACACCAGTTCAACACCATCAGCATTAAAGAAATATAGTGAAAGCCAGAAGAAAGCTAGCAGACTGACATCACCAGTTTGCAATATCCGTAGTTGGATAGCTGGACCTTAATACCAATTTCAAATCTTTATTACCAAACGACATAAAATGTATAGGTATACCGAACCTTTCTCATCATTCAAATATAATCATTGCAAACACACAACTAAGAGCACTTGAACTTGTTAAAAAGAAGTTTAGCAAAGAAGCTTAGTCCTTGATGAATATTGCTATCAAGTATCACTCAAGTATACATTGGTAATGTGTCACCATTACATGTCCTGCTACAGTCAACACACCTGATGGCCATTATAAAGTTAAGAAGGGATACCAACACAATTATAATTTAAATCCTAACAACCAACCCAAAATTGATGTTACAAGGTTGATGCAGACAATGAAAGAGAGGTCTAGAACCAAGGTCATACCAGTACCAACAATCTATGAGGAAGAAGCAGGAAAACTATGCAATCCAGAGTGGAAGGACAATACAATGTAGATAGCAGAGCACGTACACACATAATTTAAATCCTAAAAACCATCCCAAAATTGATGTTATGAGGTTGATGCAGACAATGAAAGAGAGGTCTAGTACCAAGGTCATACCAGTACCAACAATCTACGAGGATGAATTAGGAAAACTATGCAATCCAGAGTGGAAGGACATACAATGCAGAGAGCAGGGCACCTACCCACATATTACTCTGTAAAAACTTCACTCTACTACCAGAGATCACTGTCACTGACACATCTTGCTGCTTCTGACACTATATTCTGTGATGACACCTTTTACTCATGTCCTTCATTGTTTTATCTGTTGTACACTATCAATGCCATGATCGGAGGTTCCATGTTCAAACTTGTATTCGGCTTACTTCCAGGCAAAGACCAGGCTACTTAAGTCAGATTCTTTAGTCACATCAAAGAGATTTCTCAACAACTCAACATTATCCTCCTTCCACTGACTCTTTTCATAGACTACGAGATTGCCAACAAAAACACAGCCACTACTGTATTCCCAGTTGTGACCATTAAAGAATGTTATTTCCATTATACTCAATGCATCTGGCTGCGGACTCTAAAGTGTGGTCTCCAAACTTACTAAAAGGACAACGCCAACATAACTCAACTAGCAAGACACGCAGCAGTACTACCACTGGTCCCTCAGAATGGAGATGAAGAAGTATGGTTCCACACACTCCAAGACATTGACAACGCAGACAAAGTACCTGACACTACTACATTTACAAACAATGTTACCAAGCATTTGGTCGAGATTTTTAACGTACCACAATTAGACAGAAGGACCTCACACTACAAACCATTTAGAGGGCTGGCACAACAAGATAAAGAAGAAAGTCTGACACTCACATCTAAACATCTATGAAATTATTGACTTACTGCAGACTACCCAGGCCATGACAGAAATTACATTGGTCAAGTACTCAGCAGGAGGAGCTCACCCATCCAAAACACCACTCTACTGACGTATAGACTCAAGACTCAAACAACTGGAAGACAGATACCAACGCAGGTTACTTACTGTGATGCCTCTTCCCACCTACTGCACCTTAATTAGTGAATTTTAATTTCATATTTACTTGTAATATATTTCAATCTTTGTCACATTTTATATATGAAATTAAATGGCAATGTTTCTTAATTATGTTGTAATTTATCATCGATTTAAAAGATTAACCACAGATTAGTTTTATTTATTTATTTTTACAATAGAAGAAATGAGGACAAATGTACACCAAACATAAAATATATGTCATCAACAATAAAAATCAATGACAAACTCACATATACTATTTCCAAAAAATTTAATGTACAAATTTTACCTATTATGTCTACAGGTAAAAACTAGATTTATCATGTTTATTTAGATATTTAATTAGTATGGTAATTAAATGTATGCAAACCAGGATGACACCTAAATGCATCTCTAAGGATCACATTGAGAAAATCAAATTTTTATTTTTACTTTGTATGAAAGTATCTGTACTTAATTTTGTTAATATTGGCATGTTTGCATTTATTTTGTCATTGTCAGTAAATTAATGTTTTTTTTTTTTTTTACAATTTTATGACGTGAAGTTCACATTTGAACTTTCAATGTTTTAGCAGCAAGTACACCTGATGAAGGTAATAAATTCAGAAAAGCACTTTGTACGCAGAAGAATTTGTTAAAATTAGTGACCTAATTCAAAATTCTTTATTTATATAATTTAAATTAATTTCATAATCCTTTGTTAAAAATGTTTAGGTCTACATATTTTAAAATTCCAGATGAGATATTTATGGGCATTTATACTAGGCTAGTATTGGGCAAATTTATTATAATCCCTGTTGAAAGTTGTTTTTTAGGCTACCTGTCAAAATAAATTGACAAATTTTATACAAATAAATAGAAAAAGGGGGATATGGTGTAAATATTCATGAAACAAAAATCTCATATATACATCTAAGTTCCAAGCAAAGGTACAGCGCTTTGATTGCTGTTCTTCATCTCAATGTCACTGTGAGGCCTTCAACATGGAGTAAAAACATGCACCTCAAAGTAAGTTAGAGACGGCCCCTAATAAGATAATGCAATGGATTTATTATACTTACATGGAAACATTTTTCATACTCTGCATCACAGGGTCAAACGCACCCTGATTTGATGATAAAATTTTCAAATTTGGATTTTGTTGTCGAAGTACAGGTATGACTTGCTGATACAGCAAATAATGAGATGGATACTTTGGCACAATTTGATTAAAATTGTTTATAACTGTAGGCAAAAATATCACATATGAACACAAAGAGGCATTCAGTCCCTTTGGCACCGGGTCTTCTTTTGAATTATTATACTGGTCTGGCAACGAAAAATAACAAACTGTCTTAAAAGTTGAATGCACCATGTCCTGCTGTTCAAATGTGTGTACTGGAAAAAAAATTAATACTATTATGTCAACAGTTTTATAAACAACTACTGTTTACACAGCTCATTTTCAAAATCGCCATTTTTAATTTTAAAGATTTTACAACAAAGTGTATGTTGCATACCTTAATTTTATTGAAAATATGTCTAAGAATGTTTTCATTTTCCGTGCAAAATATTTTCTTCTTCGTTCAGAGATTTTTTTATCATTGATAAAAAAGTAATTTGAATGGGAAAATTTGTATAGTACATGTTATTTTTGGAGCTTTGAAAAGTAAACCTGCCAAAGTGAGTTATCTCCCTTCTTCATACAAAATCCAATAGACTATACATTTTTGTACATCAAGTTACCTAGGTTTGGAGAAATCATGGAATAAATTTGCACAACTATTATTAATTTAATTAACAACTTAGTATTTATTGACAACTAAGTACAAATAATATTTTAATTAAGTATGCGTAAATCCAAAACAACTTAAAATATAAACTAGAGGCTCAGAGGACCTGAGCCTGTATCGCTCACCTGGGTAGAACTGAATGATATATTTACCTTCTGTATAGTCTGGTTCCGTTTGGCCTTGCTGTTTCATAGCAGAAGCTTTTTTTTAAAATGAGCTAATGAGGAGCAACCTTTATACAAGACCTTGTATTAAGGCTTGTTTTCAGGTTTGGTTTCATTTGACCCTATAGTTCCAGAGCAGATGCATTTTCTTTGAATCAGCCAATCAGAAAGAAGAATTGCCCTTGGTGGCCATGTTGTTTGTTGGTCTGCAAGAGATAAGCGGGTCCCATTTTGCCTTTGTCATTTCAGAGGAGATGCATTTTCTTTGAATAA